>JAVYIG010010826.1:0-65850 GCA_035222895.1 Strongylocentrotus droebachiensis
AGGGGGTAATTACATTTAGTAATTTGTGATACATAAGCCTGAAGCGATAAAACTCAGCTAAAGGCATGTATACTTTAGAGACCAGTCAACAGATTCAAATATTGCTACACAATATTTAAAAAAAAATAGGCCTGCAAAAGGAATAATTCTAAGGCTACTCTAACCATGCCTTTCAAAATCCTATAGATTAGTTAGACTTTTTCAATTTTCTGCCTAAACAAAGTGTCATTTCTTAAAACTAGTTACAATCGACAAGTGCATACAATGTCAATCCAAAATAGAAGGGTGATTACAATTGAAGAATTAGGAAAAACGTATCTCAACAATATTTTCTTGTCTTACTATATAGTGGAGAAAAAAAAGAACAAAACAATTAGCCATATGAAAAGTGATTTTTCTTTCTTCATTTTTTGGCTGGAACATATAGAAATTAGGCACATATACAATAGATATCATGTATAATATAAGCCAAATTTCCATTTATTTCACTAACCATGACTCACTTCAAATGACCATTGCTTGAATTATTTATAAAATTTGGTCAAAATGTGTATTTCCTGCCTACAATGTACACCCTGCATCTCACCTGTTCAGACAGCCTTGGCTGGGCATTTGCAGACAAAATCCTCTTCTTGAGCAGTCTCTTCTCCTTCATCAAGGTCTCTCTATGGGCCTGAAGCTGCTGGTCCAGGAACTCTTGTCTGTGCTGTAGTCTGGCCTTAGCGTAGGCCAGGCCTTCAGCCTCCAGCTGCTGGTAGTGTCTGTTGAGAAGACCGATGCTCAGCACGGCCCAGTGGTGGACGGCAGCATTCTAGGTTTGGTTTGAGAGAGGAGAAAAGTCACAAAAGATGTGTAAGATTTATTAATGTTCCACCTGTGGAACTAAACTGAAATTCACAATTCACAATCTTGTATTAAAAAAAAATAAAAAAGTGAGTACCTTGTCATGTACTAACTAAATTCAAGAAATTGAACAATTTTTTGTTGAGTTGCCTAAAACTGTGCAGCAGTAAAATTGATAATGGGTATGGTGAAATCACAAAACATTTTTCCTTTTGATATTCAGTGTTATCATCTAGTTTTCTACCAATTTAGAATCCTATGTGCACTTCAAAACAAAGAATATTATAATCATTAGAAAGTTTTCAAAGAATTACGGGAAAGCTGATCCTTTCATTACCAGAATAGATTGGTATTAATCAGTCAATCATATGCCTTACCTTAAACTCCCCTTGTAGTTCACTGTCTTCCATTCTCCTCAGGAATGATGGAATAGGGGCACCTATAATCATCAAACAAAAGGATAAATATATTATCTTAGTATCCTACTAAAACAGACACAAAAAAAAGCCCCAGATAATTGAATTTTAGTCAGTACATTCTAGAACTATCCTTTGTTTCTTTAGTAATAATAATAATATTCCGTGTTTATATAGCGCTCAATACATCGATCCAATGATGTGTCTAATCGCTTTACAGATATATGATTACCCCGGTCATCGGATCGAGGCTTACCCGCACACAATGTATGCACATTTTCCACTCCCTGGGGAGCATTCCAGCCAGTCGCCATTTTACACGCGCACACTTGCTCGTCCAACTACAACTTAGGAGGTAAACATTGTTCATCAAGAATAAAATATAAATAGTTTACAAGCCAATTAATTGTGGATTTCATATTGAAAAAAAAAACACGGTGTAAATTCAAATGGATTGGGATTAAGATTGAGAGGTTTAGATGTAAATTAATATCAGCCAGGTGAGTTTTCATTAGACAAAAAAGTATTTTTTTTTAAAAGAAGCAACAAAAAACCCTCCTAAAATTACCATTCCATACTGCAGTACAATTTTTTAAACTTACCAACAATATTAGAAACATGAACAACTGCTGCTTGATCCCCAGTCCAAGCCCTGTAGAAGAAAACAAATTGGAGAAATTAGAACTTTTCTATTATTCATTTTAGAGCACCATTCATACCTTAGTCTCAATATGCATGGTTGATCAAAGAATTGAAAGCTACTTACCATTAACAAATTGAATGTAGACCGTATATATGTTGTATACCTCCATTAGGCATTGACATTGGTTAATAGTTTGTTTTCCCATTACGGTAAGTAAGATGTTCATGAATTCTACATCTCCTACTCACATTTATATGAGGAACCAATTCAGTTGAAGTGGGGAGGATAATATAAAGATACTATGTCTGTGTATCTTGTTCATGACAAACATTTGTGTTTTGTCATGCAAATCATAAATGCATTTCCTACGCAATGATCAAATGCAAATTGCTCTGGGGAACAGTTCCCTCCCATTATAAATCAACATGTTTTGCATTTAATCTTGCAGTGTACTTGTGAAAGACAGTCCTTTCATGTTGATATTTGTAAGTTATTTTATCTAAACTCTAAATCCGAAGTAAGTACTCATTGATACTCTTTAAAATTACCAATATGTCGTCATTGGGACATGCCGATTATCAAAGACATATTTGCATTAAAGGTAAAGACCAGTATTGGAAACGCCCCAATTTCAAAAAATGAAATGGATTAAGCTCTTTATTACCAATCATGTGAAAGAATGTGATTTGACTAATACATGATGATAAAAAATTTGCCGGGAGACCGCCTACTAATTGACATTTTTGGTAAATAAGTTTATCTATTGGACTGTGAGAGATAAACCCACGTGTCATGCACGTGTGTGTAGTCCAATATCCATCTTTCTGTGTACAGTGCTTGTAACTTTACGAAGACAGGGCCAAATTTCTCATCATTTTGATGATTCCAGAACCTTGCAGTACACACCAATACTTATATGCTAGATGATCAACCTTTTCTGATCGATTCCACAACATTTCTTTCACAATGCAATCACATGACCATAACTGGTCTTTATCTTTAAAATGTAGTGCATGCTCAAGTGACAATGGCTCCATGGTCACTTTCTATTGCTAACTAAAAACCATTATAACCAAAGCCCTACATGCTCACAAAAAGAAACCCAGAGCAAATGTTGCTGGGGGCCAATTTCATATCGCTGTTCTATAAATAAAGTTGGTAAATAGGACTTCAAATGGTACCTCTTCACAAGCATAACAAGACAGTTGAGCTGATCTCGTACTCTCTGCGTCTCGGCCTTACTCTCGAGAACGTCATTCCGCATCTTAGAGATGGCCTCTCTGAAAGCTTTGTTGTCAATGCTGGCACTTGACAGGGACCTCTGATGTTGAGGATTCATCGTGGCGAGTCAATTATGTCCTCTGTCTGTGTAATGTATGATAAAAGAAATTACATTTACAGTATAACACCTTACATAATTTTGTATTTATCATTGTTGTTTTGTTACAGGTAAAGGTATTTCTATACACAGTTTGTAATTAAAACAAAATTCTATACCAACCCCTGCAGATAGCATTTCACATTTGACTTGTGGTCTTAAAGGTGAAAAGTGCTTCACTGCAAAATAATTTGTTGAATAGGAAAATATAATCACTATAAGACATGTAAAGAAAAAAATGGGGTATTAGCGAAATTATGAAATCTAGTTCCAAGTTAGGATATGCATTATTATTTATTTTCTATTTATTTTTATTTGCAGGATGGGGGGGGGGGGGGGGGGAGGCGGGTGTCAACTCTCAACATGTAATAAATGCAGACAAAAATATCCCATGTGCCCTTAGATTTCACAAAAATCTACATCAAATAGCCGCACTGCCATTACCATGAATATTTAAGACTTAATGTGAAACACAGCCTTAACAGGATTGACAACATTCATGAAAGTAAACTCTTTCAAATTTACCATACGAAAGTTTAAAATTATCTGTCCAGACAAACAACATGCGAGAAGAGTATATTTCAACATGAAGAGAAAATTTAAATAAGGTAAGGTAGGTAAGGTAAGGTATTTATTCATCAAAATATTGCAGCCAATGGCTGAATTGCATGCATGATTTACAGATATTTGGTTTAAATATACATAAAATCACATCATATTTACAATTCATTATTTAACAATAATTCAACGACAAATTCGACGAAATAAAGGAAAAATGTGGAGCAGGAAAGGAAAATGGAGGGAGAGGGAGTGGAGAGAGAATGGGAGAAGAGAAGGGAGAGTGAGAGAGAGAGAGCAAGAGAGAAAGAGAGAGGGGAAAAGAGGAACAAAGAGAGAGATGAACATGAACACAGAGCTGGTATAATATAATGCAAATAACAAAATTAAAGATGTAATTAAAAAAAAGGTTATTTCATCCACGTTAGTGGGAATCCACTTCAAAGGAATTGATTTACAAAAAAGTAAGTTTGAGGCAAAAGAAAAAATACATTCTATGTAATTGCATAGAAATATTCCAATAACAATTTTCATTCTACACAGCTCTAGTTTCTATAATGATTTTCAATGAAGGGTGAAGCGCCATCTACACGTTCGTAATGGCGTTATCACAGTTTTTCCTTCATAATCATTTTGCCTTCGGCGTAGACTAGAAGGAATGAGATTGACGGCAGCGAGAGTTTAACACGGCTTGCAAGATTTTCAACATGGATGTCGATTTTGACCCATAATTTCCTTAAAAGGGACCATTAAACGGATTATTTCAAGCAAGTTATTAAGTGGAACCGATGTATTATAGCCTAGGCCTAATTTAAAATTGGACATGCACAAGGTAAAATGACATTTTGGGGGATTTTGGGGGCATAACAATACGGCCGTGGCAAGTTTGTCATGTTTGTGGGAGGGGCCTAACGGCTAAAATCTAGCCATGATATCTTCAACATACGATGGCATAGGCAGTCATTCAGTCCCTATAACCGAGGTCTAGTGGAGCCAGACGTAGTCTCAGTGGAACAACCGACGATTATAGAGACTGAAGCTTTCGGTCTACCTCTAGCCCTGTACTTCATGCTGAGAGGCAGCAATTACACACACTACACACAATTGCACTTTAGTGCACACAATGAATACAATATGGCTTATCAGCAAGTTTGACACTTGGACGTCACTAGACTCACGAATTGAATTTTCAAAATATTTTGAAACTGCTATTTAGGTGTCATCAAATGCCACTAAAGTACCGATTTTCAGTGAACTTATTTGAGTTTTGTACAGTGGTGAATGTGGAGAATCAATAGAACAATTTTTAATACACAGCCAGGATAGCAAAGCATCTATGACTATGTGTGCCTGGAGTTACTGTG
This sequence comes from Strongylocentrotus droebachiensis, assembly GCA_035222895.1. Classification (NCBI taxonomy): domain Eukaryota; kingdom Metazoa; phylum Echinodermata; class Echinoidea; order Camarodonta; family Strongylocentrotidae; genus Strongylocentrotus; species Strongylocentrotus droebachiensis. Next base: position 5,203 of record JAVYIG010010826.1, read on the forward strand.
CATATATCAGCTACGCCGTCCTTTTCCGACAATACATACAAATTAACACATGGGACCGAGGCGAAGAAGATGGATTTTTAGGCGTAAACTTTTAAGCTACATAAAGAAAAATTTGCAACTGTTACTTCAATTTTGATACATTATTGTGTACCTACTATTTGGTAGATCTGGAATACCTAATATCAATTCATTACCTCTTTTAACACATCCAGAGAAGCGAGTAGAATTAAGAAATTTCTGGCTCCGACTGGAAAAGTTTTTTGGTTGCTCGGCAATACTAATAATTGACGTTGAGGGCGACAAACATTTTTTTTCTGCAAAATTAGTCGCAATCTCTCTCTCGCAAGTTAGATTGTTCGATGCCCTTTGCCCCCCCCCCTTTTTTTTTGGGGGGGGGGGGGGTACATTTTGTAACCCTAACAACATAACTGAATTATTTAAACTCAAATAAGAAATAAACTAACGTACCAAATATACGATGGAGTCAGCTGACGAAAAAAGTTGGTCTTGATGTGAAAGTACTCTTGAACAAAAAATTGTTTTCATCTTTGAAATCTAAAAGCTCAAAGCTGTTTACATATTCGTCTGCTTCTTTTTTTATTCATGATGTCAAGCGCGAAACCATTTTTATCCTTAGCTTAAGAATTGGTCATTTAATTCACTGGAGGTGCAATAAAATAGCCGCGTTTCTAGAAAATGGTACTGACAGGGAGCGTAACCTTTTTTCCGGTGAACGACCCTGCATACAGATGTTAGTTGTATGTTTTGTCTTCGCCTAAATGGGGAGGGGGTGCGGGTACCCTAACTCATATATATTTAGCCATAATCAATAATATAACCATTTCCAGTTTTTCAATTAAACGGAAGATTTCAACTCATCATGTTCATTATCCGTTTTGACATGGTTGTGTGTATTTTATATAGGCTTAATAGGAGCCACAGACACATTATAATGAGTATAACCAATCAACTATCAAACTAGCGATGACGCATGATTGCTAATAAGACGAAAGAAGTGACAAATTGAGAGGCTTGTCGGAGTTTCCCCTTCACTAATTTGTCAGCCCAGCCCGCAGCGGGATCTCCCTGTATTATCCAATGCAGACCGAGTTAATACGGACCGGATGTGATCCAATCCCACAAACGTGCATCTACGCAACAAAGCACCTTGACGGATTTTATCTTGGAAATTTCGTATCACTTCATACAGGGAAAAGCTGCGAAACATGTCTTAAGCTGAGTTAGATATTTGGAGCAGAAGGATAGGGAAATTCGACAACTGTGGTTTCTTTCATTCCGTGGATTCAAGAGGTATGGCTAGAAAATGACGATAATATCAACTTATCTCGTCATCATCAACGTCTTCAGAACATGGAATCTTTTATGAACAGAGAGCCGCTACAACATGGGGCCATGTGAAGAACAACAATATTAACCTGAGGTAACAAACTGGACCTTAAAAACTATATATATTTAAAAAAACACAACTCAGAATGCAGTACAGTACTCATAGGCCTCCTATATTCAAGGTCATTCTCCTAGGGGAATCGGGTGTCGGCAAGACTTCACTTTACCAACGCTTTCGTGCTAGGGATATACCTCTGACACAGTGTACAGCACTAGCACTGGACAGCTATCAGTATAACAGGCAGTTTCCAGTTGGACCACAGAGCAAACCCATACAGGTAAAAACAATCCAAAATCACTTCATGATATATATGAAATATTAATGTATTTAATTATGGTTATTTTCGGAGCCGGCTGTACCTTTATATTCTTGAGAAATAGTTTTGTTGTCTTCTTCTTCTTATATCGCATATATTCATATCGCCTGGTGACCCCCTGGTGACTAAAATTAGGCTTTCTTGCAACGGAAATTTGAGAGACATACTCGTATTCTTGGTCCTTTGTATAGTTTCAATCTAATAGTATTTGGATTTCAATTTAAAAGTGCCTAGAAAAAGATAAAAAAGTATCTCTATACGAATTGAGAGACATGTACAATATTCGTCACCCTGTAGGCCTGTACCATCACAATAAAAGTAACAGTTTGTATATTTTGGCAATTTTTTTTTTTTTTTTGATTCACGCATAACTGAACAACTCATGAAACCAAGTAGTGTTATTCTGAATGTAAACCTTTGTTACCAATTAAGTATTCTGTTGACATCGGTTACAGTGTTGAAAAGACATTTAGGGAAATTTATCATTCATATCTCAAATTAAGAAGTGAAAGGAGTATGCCGAAGAATAATAACTATTATGAAAATTTAAAACATAAAGTGGAATGAGGTATACAGTAGGATGTGTTGCATTGAACGCAATTAATATCAAACGGCCTGTCACCCCCCCCCCCCGTCCCAACATGAGAGGAAAGTACATTTATTTCTTGTGTTTGAAAACAACGCTCGAAGATATCGGTCGATGGTTTACATAAAATCTGGAAACCTTTCAACAGGTTCGGAATGCATTTAATGAAATTCATGTATTCTTAACTTACATACATTTACACTCATTTATGTCTTTATTCTTTTTAAATATAAACTAATATGTAGAGCAATCGACATAAAATTATGTTAAAGACGTAGTTAAAAATATCGTTTGAAAGTATTCTCTGTTATAAAATTATACATCATCTATCATATAATAATACTATTATTCATGTTTTCATGTTGTTCAGGTTGAGTTATGGGACACTGCGAACATGGAAAGGATGCACTCTCTAACAGACAATTACTTTCGGGAGACCACAGCAGCCCTGCTCGTCTACGACATCGCAGATAGCCAATCTCTTCAGAGGCTCTCATACTGGAGGAACGATTTAAAGTACCATTCGGATAGAACTTTAACGTTCCTTGTCGGGAACAAGGTGGACTTGCCACCGGACACATACGAGGACGGTCAGACGACAATCGAACACGCGCGAAAAGTCATGGCGACGAACTTTGAGGATTTTCTGGGTGCGTACGAAGTGTCGGCCAAAGAGGACTACCAAGTGGAGGAAATGTTCCATAAGATTGGGCAGACGCTGTGGGAGAATTATAAAGATGAACGGGAAAGTACCGGGACTAGAAGTTTGCCAGAGGTACCAGAAGGGATGGGCACCATCAAGTTGGGAAAGGACAATAAAGGAACTAGATTGAGGTTGTCGGTCAGGAAGGAAAAATGCTGCTATTGACGTTGAATTCATCCTTCAAACTTTTGTTGTTATATACTGTTAATAATGAAACGTACAATGATCACTCTCCTCACCTCTGTATGGAATAAACAAGGAATTATAATAGCTAAATGAATTATTATGACCATGTATTCTCAAATCCATCCATTCGGTCATTGACATGTTCACTTATTTAGAGTGGAGCACCATATCATTTATCAAAGAGAAATAACATTTTGTCCCCACATTGGTTTACATGGAGAGGAACATCAATTATGAACAACGCAACAGGTATTCAAACTTATGCTGAATGCTTTAAAAGGGATGGGTCCAATGAGCGGTATAGGAACCAGAAGTTAAAGCCCCACTGTCCTACTTTTAGCTACTTGCTCCCTCCATATAGAAAACTTCCCCAATCGGTGTCTGTTGGTCCACCATGATCCTCTTTTGCTTATGTTTAGTTGAGAGCTGAGTTGATGAGATAGCCACCTGTCAATGACCTGGCTGGGTGGTCTAATCCCTTCTGGCCCAGTAGTATTGACGGTCTTTAAAAGATACCTCAACGTTTGTAAGGATTTAATTATAAAAATGAAACAAGAATGATAGATTCGTGTTTACCTTTGTCTAAGAAATCCCACTCAACCACGAAGATAAACACGGACCTTCTTACCCAGGCATAAAATTACGACACTTCCTGCTTTCGTTATATGCTCCTTCATACTAGTGCAATGAGTGTGTATCATCCCAACTGATAAGGAAGCTAAAATTAATTATCGGGATTAAACGTTTCGCAATCGACTGTGGTAGGAAATTCAATTTTAAGAAGAAGAAGTCCACAATTTTGGTTTATTTTTAACCATTACATTGTATTTGACGCACCTCGTGTTATATTTTGGACGTGTTTACATGTCTCTCTCTTGCCCACCTCACCAAAGACGGCCCCTCAAAATTTATTCCAGTCAGTGATGCTTCGGGCCAATTAATGCCGCGTAACTTTCGTTAAGAGTATCTTTATAAGTACTATTTTGTATTGTTATGAGTATCCATCAATCATCATTATGTATAAAATAAATTGAACAATTCACGACCAATAATTAGACGGTTACTTCCTGTACAGCTTCTTTTTTTTTTTAAAAAGAGGATTTTGTTGAAAAATAGTACATCTTAGGTTTTGAGAGTATTATTAGCACAAAATCAAAATTAGCACCTTTCGTGAAATACCTGCTTTATCTTGAATTGAAGTTTCTTTTCAATGTTTTCAAAAGTAGATAAAAAGGATTGCATTGTTCATGAATCTTAGAAGTTGAAACTCCTGAAAAATTATTTCTTGATACTGGGTTGATGTTGCTGTTGTTGTTGTTGGTGCTGTTTTTCTTCTTCTTCTTCTTCTTCTTCTTCTTCTTTCTTCTTCTTCTTCTTCTTCTTCTTCTTCTTCTTCTTCTTCTTCTTTTTTCTTCTTCTTCTTCTACTTTTTCTTCTCCTTCTTCTTATCATTATTACTTTGGTTGTTGTTGTTGTTGTTGTTGTTGTTCTTTTTGGGACATTATTTGATTTTGTGTTTGTTTTGTTTGTTGGTTATCTTCCTACCCATACCGCGTAAGAATAATGTTACGTCAAGGAATTTGTTTATATTATAATTCAGTCGCACCTTTAAGTATAACAAATAGGAACATCATTCGTAGTAAACTAACAATTCTTTGTGAAGAGTGTGCAATTAATCAATACTGGAGAAAACCAAATGCTTGGGAATATTGGTCATTATATCTCCGAGCATCGCATGATTCGAGATAATGATAGCCAGAAATCCGTTTCGATTACACTTAAAAGAAATTCTGTGTATTATTTGGCATTACAGCTTCCACGAGCTTGCCTTGAGTGATTTGTTCTGTATGTGGTTTTTGTTCTTGACTTGAAAACGTATTTTAACTCGACTCATTAGATATTATGGCAAAGACTTGCTTTATAACGTAGTAGCAATGTTCACGTATATTTAATGACACACACCAACATGACCAATGTACTATTTCTATCTGGGTATAATACTTGAATTGTTTATCGATGTATTTTCATTGATGCAAATAAAATCACGATTGTTACAAAATGAAATAAATTTTGTAGCATTACCTATGCTTTAAACATGCAGGATTAGTAGAAGTTAAATCAAAATTACAAACAATTTACTTAAAATTACCAGGTCCCCCCTTTTTTTTTAAATCTAGAAAGACCTTGAATGTTGCTATTGTTTAAACAAACGTTTATGATGTATTCTAAATGAGATAGATAATTTACGCATAATGGTAAACAAAAAATCATGCAGACTGGCGATTTTTTTGTTTTGTTTAAAGACAAGCTCTAGAAGGCGTAAATAAAAATAGTTATGGATTATGGTAATACCCAAAACTATACAATACTTCTCAAAGGCAAAACGTAAACTGTCAATTGTGTATGGTGTTATTACCTAAAAATGGAAACATGACGAACTGAGTCAGTCACATCTTTGAACGACTGGTTAATCCGTGACACATGAAGGTATCTATAGGAGATCGTGATGGCATTAAGCGTTTGAACGTTGCCATGGCAACTCAGAAAATCCCTGAAAAGGAATTACTGATGTTTCGTCATTTCATTTCCGTCCGTAATACAAATTTAACTTGAAAAGTGGACCATCAGAAAATTGGGATGAGATAAAACCGTGTTTCTTTAACAAAAAATAGTTGACATACAATATTTCATAAAGAAAGCGAAATAACTCGGTTTGAAACCGATTTCTCTCTGCAAAAGACTTGTATATCCCTTTCAACAACTAGCGGCCTATATTGGTATGTTTAATTCACCTAAACGATTAAAATCCCTTTTTCTTCGCATTAGAGAGTCAGGCGGGCCAGTTTAATTATCTAAATTCGAGTTTCACCCGTGCAAACAAAGAAAATCCTGTTTGAAAACAAAATCATGTAGGCCCTATAATGGTATAGCAGATTAAAAAAATAATAATAACAAGATAATTATACTGCATTTGAAACCTGTCAGCTTTAACACAATATGCAGAGATAGCGAGAGAGAGAGAGAGAGAGAGAGAGAGAGAGAGGGGGAGAGAGAGAGAGAGAGAGAGAGAGGGAGAGAGAGAATGAGCGGAAGAAAGAGAGATATGAGGAAGGAGGGAGGCAGGCACAGATTATGGAGATCGCTAGAGAGAGAGAGGGAGAGAGGGGGAAGCGGATCAAATTATTCTATTTCTTTTTGCCTCTCTTTCTTTTTTCTTTTTTTCATAGGTTTTTATTCATTTCTCTCATAAAGAAAAATTGTACATTATTTATAACATTGTATACAAAATAACAAAATAATTTTAACATAGGTCTTAATAGATTTTCCAATGAACTTTTACATTTACATACAAAAGTTACACATTTACAGATGAAAAATATTCACATAAACAAAGTTATATTTTCACCAAAAAAAAAAAAAAAAATAATAATAATAATTAAAAAAAATAATAATAAAAACAATTAAAAAAATTAAAAAATGGCGCCTGTGATCGTTTAACCGGGGGCAGTGGATTATTTTTCTTGAGTTTGGGCACCTTTTCGCTAGATTTCGCCTTGATTGGACTCCGTTTAAGAGGCCTGCTGTCGGGTAAACCTTGGTTTTGGCTCTGCTCATCGGTGGAGGATCGTTATCTCTGTCGGACCCTTTCTGCTCGGTGTGCTCTGGGTCTTCAGGGTCTTTTGGTTTGCTTCCTCCAGTTTCTGCCGAAGTGAACTGGGGGAAATGAATATTATGCACTTAATCATATGGTTATACTTTTACCATCGCTAGTTATCAATCGTTTGACGATGATGTTTTACATTAACACAATATTTGAATGAGGAAAATATCAATAAGTAGAATAATTCAACCAGTGGCGTAGATATATTGGGCATGTGCCCCTGAATTGAATCAAAATGACGGAAAAAAGAAGAGAAAAATGAAAGAAAGAGAGGGTAGTTAATGTATTAACAAGACAATTATCTCACATCCTTGTTATTTTTTCTATCGCATTTCATTCACCAAGTAAGACCGATGCCCAAATAAAAACATGGCTGGACCCTTGCTATGCTATCATACTGAAGGTAATATCATCGTATCAAGTACACACTTCATTGTAGAGGATTGGGTCATTTGCATAGAAGATAAAATCACACGGCGACTAAAAGCATAAGGCAAGGTCAGTTACGGGATTTAATTTTTCTGAATAGAGTCCGTAAACTTTAAGTTTAGCCCGTGCTTAAACTTCAGGATCATCTGGTATAAGAATTAAGCAGACGCACTCATGGTTTTAAGGAAAATGTAAGCGATGGTTAAACGCGATAACTATACTAGCAGCGGAGGTCTTCATTTTAAACTGTGCCGTGCAGAAGAAACTTTTGCTTGCTTGTACTCAAAACAACAGTCGTAGTTTTGGTGAATTGTATTAGGATTATCCCTTTATCGTACCATTTGCAGACCTGAACAATTAATTCACTGATTCTAAAACTTTTAAACTTTTCCCATTTTCATAATTTCTTGATCTGTGACGAATATCAACGAAAATACAAGGTCTAATAGTTAAAAGGTTAGCATTTTAAAAACAAAGTTTAATTGCTTGTTTACATCAACGGGCGTAAATCCCCGGGGGGGGGGGGGGATGGGGGGCTGCATCCCCCCTGGTTTGAAGTAGGGGGGATGGCCTGTACAATCATCCCCCCTGATATTACCAAAAAAAAGAGAGGAAAAAAAAGGAAGAAGAAGAAGAAGAAAAAAATGTGATTGTTTCAATTGCAGCATAATGCATGAGAAATGAGTTATTTTGTTTATGTATAGCCTACACGTATACAGTATGTCACGATAAGGAAACGTCAAGGCTTCCGCGCTTCGCGCGAGAGGGGGAAACTGAGTTCAGATAAATAGGGCTTATTAAGAGTCGAAAACGGTGCAACGAATCGTTTTCTTCCTATAATAATTAAATCAAACGTCTAAGCTTTTCGCGCTTCGCGCGGGACGGGAAACTGAATTCAGACGGGAATTAAAGGCCCACTGCACTACTGGTAGCTACTTGCGCCCTCTATATAACAAACAATGCCTAATCGGTGACCATTGGTCCCCCATGATCCTCTTTTTCTTATGTTAACTGAGAGCTGAGTTGATGAGATAACCACCTGTCCAGTGACCTTGCAGAGCGGTCTAATCCCTCCTGTAAACTACGGCAGATAAGCTTTAAGAGTCGAGAACAGTACACTCAATCGTCTGCTTTCTCTAATAATTTAAGGAAACGTCAAGGCTTCCGCGCTTCGCGCGAGAGGGGGAAACTGAATTCAGATAAATAGGGCTTATTAAGAGTCGAAAACGGTACAACGAAACGTCTTCTTTCTATAATAATTAAATCAAACGTCTAAGCTTTTCGCGCTTTGCGCGGCCGGGAGGGGAAACTGAATTCAGACGAGAATTAAGAGTCGAGAATAGTACACCCAATCGTCTGCTTTCTCTAATAATTTAAGGAAACGTCGAGGCTTCCGCGCTTCGCGCGAGAGGGGGAAACTGAATTCAGATAAAAAAAAGGCCTTATTAAGAGTCGAAAACGGTACAACGAATCGTCTGCTTTCTCTAATAATTTAATGAAACATCAAAACTTCCGCGCTTTGCGCGGAAGAGGTAAACCGAATTCAGACAAAGATTAAGAGTCGAGCACGGTTTAACAAATCTTTTCCTTACTCTTATAATTTAATGAAACGCCAAAACTTCCGCGCGGGAGGAGGGGGGAGGGGGAACTGAATTCAGACAAGGATTTACAGTCGAGAACGGTACAGCAAATCGTCTCCTTTTTATAATAATTTAATGAAACGCCAAAGCTTTCGCGCTTCGCGCGAGAGGGGGGGGGGGGGATTCATTTAGACAAGGGTTAACAGTAGAGAACGGTACAATAAATCGTCTTCTTTTACTAATAATTTAAGGAAACGTCTCAGCTTCCGCGCTTCGCGCGGTAGGCCTATCACCCACACACCCCTAATGAGCGAGCGTGTGTGCGTGTGTGTGTGTGTGTTGTGTGTTGTGTGTTTGTGCGTGCGCTTTTGCGCGCGCTTGCGTAAATTAGTGTGGGCGTGTGCTCCTGCTAGTATGTGATGGCTATCGCCGATCATCCCCCCCACTCCTCGGTACGGATTTACGCCCCTGGAAAACAGACCCGTTATTAATGATAAAAATTTGGTAAAATTGATCTGATCGATTCTTTAATTCTCTCAACTATATTATTACAATTTAATTACATTTTAGATAAATGTAAATCATCACAAAGCTATGAATTGGCTCTATATACCATTCCAGACCTTTAAGACCTTAAGTGTTGAAACAACATTTAAAGCCAGTGTTATGTCTTATTTTCATGGATAAACCGCTGGGAAAATTCAAACATGGTTGGGAGAATTTACTGTTAGAGAATGTTGCAAAAACAGACTCCATCAATCGACTCTGAGTCGGTCTCTGAGAAATCCTTGACTATTAAAGAAATACTGGATAGTGATCAGTTTACTCAACTAATAAAGGATGCAGTCAGATCTACAATGAGAGAGGAGTTGAAAGAATTAGTAAAGGACTCGATCACGAGACTGACGGAGCAGGTAGAGCGGATTTGAATCGAAAATTCTTTCACTCGAGATCAAAAAGACGCCAAAGTTGCCAAAATTGAGAAATTAGAGAAAAGTTTGGAAAAGCAGAGAGAATCGATTACCATTCTCCAAAATAAATCAAATGAGGCTGAGCCAGATTCGGGGGGGGGGGGCACATGGCCGCCCACTTTTTCAAGTGCCTCCAAAGTGCCCCTCTTTACATAAGAAAAGTGCCCCTTCTACGTTAACAAGTGCCCCTATTAATTTTTTCCCACCATTTATTAATTGAATAATACTGACATAAAAAAGACATAATTATATTGATTAAAAAGAAAATCACATGAACTATACTTATATCACAAAATAATTGTACTTGTTTAAACATAATTAACATTTTTTCCAGAGGTAATACTTTTCAACATTTGCCCTCATTAATATTTCCTTTAGATTAATGCCGTATATGTTTGTAAAAATACATTTTCTTTTTTGTGTATATAAAACATAAGAAGCTAAATTAATTAAAAGTTTTTTAAAAACTACATATTTTGAATTTATGTAATCACATTGCTTACCTACAATTATATCACTGTAAGCATTTTTTGTCATTATCAAACAATACTTCTGTTTTTCTGAGAGAAATTAAGACTTTGTTCCAAAATATTTTTGAGTAAACACTATCATAACATAAATGAGAATAATTTTCTGTGCATTTGCACTTCAAACAATAATCATGATCAGAATTTTTGAAACGATTTAGATATTCTTCACATGCTAATAACTTGTAGAGTAGTTTGAAATTTAACTGTTTTAATCGTATTTCTTTGGCGTATGTCAAATTCATTTTCCAAATATTTGCCCAGGATAACTTTTGTCCAAAAAAATATTCCCAATAAATTTGAACATTTTGATTTATAAAAGTTCTATCAACTAATACCTTATATGTAATTTGTGACATCTTTATATTTGTAACTGATTATTATGACATACTTTTGGTGTCATTTCAAAATAATGAAGACGTGTATTTTCATATAAACAAAAACCAGTTTCACATTTTAATTTTCGTTTCCAGTCACGAGGTATACAACTCCAAAGTAATTTAACCTCACATAAATAATTATTTTTAATACAAAGTAATTTTTTCCCCGATTTATATCCACATCCCCTTTGGCGTCTATGATGTCCCCAATAAATAATATTCCAGATTTTAGCCAATTTTTCCACCACTAACATAATTTATAACAGTGCCCCTTCCCCTTTTCACATCTGGTAAGTGCCCCTTTTGTTTTGATACTTGCCCCTTTTCCTTCGACAAGTTCCCATTTTCCTTTGCAATAAGTGTAAATTTTCACTTTTGATCAATGCCCCCTTCACATCTGGTAATTTCCCCATTCAAATCTGAGAGATGCCCCTTTAACTTTGGCAAGTGCCCCTTTTCCTTTGTAAGAAGTGCCCCTACCCCTTTAATAACTACCCCCTTTTTTAACTCAGATAAGCGTTCCTTATATTTTCACATGTGCCCCTTTTCCTAATGATAAGTGCCCCCAGTTAAAAAAGAGAGCCACTTCCCCTTCTCAGTTATAATTGGCCCTTTACAGGTACGAGAAGTTACTCCTTTTCACTTCAGATAAGTGCCTCCTTCACCTTCGAGAAATGCCCCTATTAAAATCTGATCGGTGCCCCTTTTCTTTCAACTAATGCACATTTTCATTTATTATAAATCCCCCTTTTTCATTCTCATAAGTGCTCCTCTTCATATCTGGTCAGTGGTCTTTTTAAGCTGCGATATGTGTCCCTTTTCATCTGTGATAATTTCCCTCAAGTTTAACTATGATACTTGCCCCTTTTTCTTTCTCATAAGGAACCTATCCCCTTTTTTATAAATGACCCTTTTCACCTCTTACTAATGCCCTTATCAAAATCGGATGGGTGCCTTTTGTCATCCCTGGTGAGTGCCTCTTTTTGCAGGTGTAAGAAGTGCTCATTTCACCTGTCATAGTTACCCTTTGTACTTTGACACGTGCTCCTTTTCTTTTCTAATAATTGTCTTATTCCTTTCGATAAGTGTCCCCTTTTCCTCTCATCATTAAACGCGCCCCAAATTTCAAGCGACTCAGAGCAATTTTCCCAAAGCACACTGGCTACGCGCGCTCGCTCGCATTTATAGATTATGTTACTTATCAAAGGTGTTTTCAGTCTTTCGTTTAATATGAGAATGTGCTTGAAACCTCATCAGGATTGGGTTTTTTCCTCTTTAAAAGATGTAATTGTCTGCCCTGCGACCTCACAAATCTATATTTAAAAAAGTCCACGCTTACTTCGCTCGCTCGTAAATGAATTTTCAGACCATCACATCCAACTGCAAGGTATGATGCTCAAAGATTGTGAAAGAAGCAGTGTGGAATCGATCGCAAACAGTTGATAATGTAGCATATAAATATTGGTGTGTACTGCAAGGTTCTGGAGTCATCAAAATGATAAGAAAATTTGCCCAGTATTGGTAAAATAATAAGCACTGTATACAGAAAGGTGTATATGGGACTACAAAAACATGTAGCATAAAAATCGGGCCTCATTTTTAAACTGTTATTTGTCATATTTAGAATTTGAAGGCATTCGAAGTGCCATGCTTTTAAGGGAACATTTTTCTCTGATGATCTTCCACACTTGCATAATAACAATGATAACGCTCATCAATTATTGTTCACGTCTCCCTAGAACTCAACCTTCTCTTTAAACAATATCTTGTATGGTGTATAAAGAAACAAAACAAAACACATATTAAACTGATAAGATATGTGACTGCAAAAGTCGTACAAATTCTTGGAAAAGTAATTGTTGTCTAATAAATCGATAGATTCTATTAAAAATATAAATAGTGATAATGATTGCTAATGAATTTAATAAAAACTTTGCTAAGGTAGCTGCTAATATATGTACAAATGAATATGTTCCTATTTTAGAAGAAAGGCCTGACTGCTATAAGCATTCTTTTGAACTATCCCCTCTTGATATAGGTGATGTTCTTAAAGATTTGTTTTCTTTAAATAAATAAGAAGTCTACATGTGTTCACGGCATTAATACCTTTTTTTTTTTAATTGTGTTGGCCCAAAATAGTTCGAAGCCTCACATTCTTAATAAATAGGTCGATTGATGAAGGTGTGGTTCCAAGTAGGTGCAAAATAGGCAAGATAATTCCATTATGAAGAAAGATAAAGCTAATCCTGGTCATTATAGACCGATTTGTCTTCTACCTTGTGTGTCGAATCTTTTAGAAAGAGTATAATTCTTCTCCTCACTCGTTTCTTATCGAACAATAATATTTTGGCCAAACAATAATTGGGGTTTAGGTCAAATCAATCGACGATCACTACTCTTATAAAAGTCACTGGACAAAGGCATGTACAAAGGCACTGTTTTTGTTGACCTTCAAAAGGCTTTCGACTTTGTGGACCACAGAATTCTTCTGGCAAAAGTCTACAGGGCTCCATCTTTAAAATGCCCATGCCATCCAAATACAAGTTTATTCCTGTTGGTGTGTAGTCCTGCATACTGCTAAATTTTATGTTGCTATTGTATTACGTATTGTAACAGGTGGTCAACTTTGGCAAAGATGCATACCACTTTCTCAAGTTAGCTCATTGATGACTGACAGATGATGTCACAAGGGGAATGAGATCTGGAGGATTTTGAGGGTAGAGCTTAACGAATTTGAAGAAGACAAAATTTCAAAAAAATATTTAAAAATCTATGAAACACATTTAGAAGTTTACATATCAAGATATGACATGTATGCAGGACTACACACCAACAGGAATAAATTTGTATTTTGGATGACATGGGCCCTTTCAAAGCTACTTAAATGGTAGACGCATAGTAACTTGGATTAATAATACGCTGTCGTCAGAACTACCCCTTACACACAGCGTTCTTCATGGACCTATTCTAAGACCCATACTATTTCTTATATTTATTAATGATATGCCCTCTCATTTTAAAAATGTTCGATTGACCTTTATGCAGATGACACCGTTATATATTATTTAGATAAAGACCCTTGTAATATTGAAAATGTTTTGAATATTGAATTGCATAAGTTGTACATTTGGATGAACTGTAATAAGTTGAAAATAAATTGTATTAAAGGTAAAGACAAGTATTGGAAACGCCCCAATTTCAAAAAATGAAATGGAAGCTCTCATTACCAATCATGTGAAAGAATATGTTTTGACTAATACATGATGATAAAAAATTTGCCGGGAAACCGCCTTCTAATTCATATATTTGGTAAATTTGTTTCTCTCATGGTCTGTGAGAGATATAGGGTAGTCCCATATACATCTTTCTGTGTATAGTGCTTGTAACTTTACGTAGAATGGGCAAAATTTCTTATCATTTTGATGATTCCAGAACCTTGCAGATGCTAGATGCTAGATGATCAACCTTTTATGATCGATTCCACAACGTTTCTTTCACAATGCAATCGCATGACCATAACTGGTCTTTACCTTTAAGACTGTTAGCTAGTTTATAAGCACTAAATATATGTTGAATATACACAGTAGGTTGAACTTAAGAATAAATGATAATGATATTGTTCAAATTGACAAATTTAGATATTTAGGTATTTTTATAGCTTGTGAATTAAAATGGAATATTCACATTGATGAATTATGTAAAAAAAAGGTTAGGAAAAAGTTTCTTTAGAAAATTGTTTAATTGTGTTAATGAGACTGTGTTATAACTTGTATATAATTTCGTAATTATGCCACATTTAGATTATGGTGACGTGTTATGGCATTCGGGCACTAAGACTCAAGTAGACATGTTACAAACATTACAGAACAGGGCTGGTAGAATTATTCTTAAATTTGAATTATCTGAACATAAACCAATTAGCGACATTCATGATATTTTAAATTTGGAAATGTGAGAAAATAGGCAAATTAGGCACAGTTATTCTTAGATGTAAACAATTCTTCACGATTTGGCACCTGTTTATATGAAAGAGAAATGTATTTTTAAGACTACAAATTATGCCAAAAATGAAAACACAGAATTGTAAGCGTACATTTCTGTATCGCAAAAGTAATGTGTATAATGGGTTATCTATTCATACTCGACAATCAAGAAGTTTGGTTATATTTAATAAAGAAAGACAAATTTTAGTTTGAAATGTTACGACAGAGAAATATGTTTTTAAATAATATTAAAATCCATTTATAATTGTAAATAAAACTGTACATTGTTCTTTGTAATATACGCTGGAGGACTTCGGAGGGGGTATCGAGCGGGAGCGGTTGGCGGGGTCGAGAGGGTGACGGGAGGGGGTGGTGAGGTGAGGGGGTCGATAAGGGGGATAGTGCATTGGTAAATTACCGTAATGGAAAATTGTTATTGTAAATAAATAAATGATGTTTTGCTTTTGGACCCCATGGAAGAACAGGACCATTTTGAAAATGGGCTATCCAACCGATTGTCTAAACTTTACAAATTTACTTATTTTCTTATCATTTGAAATGTGCTTTATATCTATGTTTTTAAAACTTGACGTAGGCCTATATAATATAACAAACTCCAATAGTACGAGTCACCGAGGCCCATGGTTTTAACAGATTAAAATATGGGTTTTAGAAAAATCAGAAAAATGATTAAGAAATTTAGGACGATCCTTATCTCATTTGTATAAATTGGCAATTCGGTCATGAGTCATTATTAGTCAATTGGGTTGTATAACTTGATATCAGTTTGATGAAATATTAATAATTTTGAACGAAAGCACTGTATGACTATTTTCGATTCAATTATCATACTGTAAATGGTTGCATTATGAGAAGAAAACTATTTGTTACAATGTCATTAATAGAAATATCACTTATCAAGTAAGTATAAAGACATATTTTTTATTTAAAAAAACCTTTTTAAGTGCAATTGACAGCAAACAAAAAAAGAAAAAGAGGATTTGTACACCCTTTTTAGCACTTACACATTCCAGACACTTACAAACTAAACACACATGACAAACGTTGCATTATAATTAATACTTATCAATCAATAAGTTACGGCATATAAAACCATAGACCATTTTATTCTTGGTTTAAGGGGAAGACGGGTGACATTAAATCATATTCTGATTACGGCTGTACCGTGTGTCATTTATTCAAACTAAATTCAATATTTTTTTTCTCGTCTTCTGTACATAATCAAACACAGTCATGCATCAAAGTAGGAGAAAGAAGACACAGAGGACACCATATGTTAATACATTTGTATATTTTATTTTCATCGAAGATGGTATTATATGGTATTTACAAGAGTCATGTATATATAAGTTGGTCATATATCATTCCACAGATGATTTTGTGTGTGAATGGATATATGAATTAAAAAAAAAATATATAACAAAAATATCAATTTATAAGTACCTTGTATAAAAGCGATGGGGGACAACCAACAATGCCCTACACCTTATACAGAGGAACACATAAACGACTTGAAGTACATCGTTTTGACTTTTAGTATTTCAGCAATTTGTCATCGTTATTTAGATTTATAAGCGGAAATAAATTATTTATTGATTAATAACATCGAACTGATGCGTAACAGAACCTCATCGTCTTAAAATGCAAATTGTCTATTTATAAGAATATAAAAATGCGATATTTCATATAAAAATCGATTCAAAATTCCTCGATGCAAAGAGAGAGAGAGAGAGAAAGAGAGAGAGAGAGAGAAAGAGAGAGAGAGAGAAAGAGAGAAAGAGAGAAAGAGAGAGAGAGAGAGAGAGAGAGAGAGAGAGAGAGGGGAGGGGGCGGAAGAAAGAGAGATAAGAGAAAGAAGGGATACAAGCACAGATTATGGAGATCGCTAAAGAGACAGAGGGAGAGAGAGGGGGCGGAAGAAAGAGAGATAGGAGAAAGAAGGGAGGCAGGCACAGATTATCGAGATCGCTAAAGAGACAGAGGGAGAGAGAGGGGGGAAGCGGATCAAATTATTTTATTTCTTTTTGCCTCTCTTTGATGGTTGCGCCTGTGATCGTTTAACCGGGGGCAGTGGATTATTTTTCTTGAGTTTGGGCACCTTTTCGCTAGATTTCGCCTTGATTGGACTCAGTTTAAGAGGCTTCCGTCCTGCCGGGTAAACCTTGGTTTGGGCTCTGCTCATCGGTGGAGGATCGTTATCTCTGTCGGACCCTTTTTGCTCGGTGTCCTCGGGGTCTTCAGGGTCTTTTGGTTTGCTTCCTCCAGTTTCTGTTGAAGTGAAGCGGGGGAAATGAATATTATGCACTTCATCATATGGTTATAATATTACCATCGCTATTTATCATTCGTTTGACGATGATGTTTTACATTAACACAATATTTGAACGTGGAAAATATTAATAAGTAGAATAATTCAACCAGTGGCGTAGATATATTGGGCATGTGCCCCTGAATTGAATCAAAATGACGGAAAACAGAAGAGAAAATAAAAGAAAGAGAGGGTAGCTAATGTATTAACAAGACAATTATCTCACATCCTTGTTATTTTTTCTATCGCATTTCATTCAACAAGTAAGACCGATGCCCAAATAAAACCATGGCTGGACCCTTGCTATGCTATAATACTGAAGGTGATATCATCGTATCAGGTACACACTTCATTATAGAGGATTTGGTCATTTGCATATAGAAGATAAAAGCACACGAATAGCAAATGCAAATGTTCTTTAAAAGATAATAGGGACTTTTAGATTTGCGTGGACTGATACGTGTGACGTCCATTCAAGGCAGTGCATTAAAAGGACGTCGACCGTAGCAATCCACATTGTCTTTGTGCAAATCTAAAAGTCCCTAATAGCAGGTGCAACACAGCTGCACAATATTTCAAACTTATTTCGATCTTTGTTATGTTCTATCATTCCATTGTAAAGAACAACTCACTAAATGATTCCGTAGTCATTATGATTAAATACATTAATAGTGTATCATGCAAATGTTGATTTAATGGAGATTTGATGATTTAGTGGCGGAACCAGTGGGTAGGCCTACACACCTGTCAGTGCTTGTTTCTTCCTTTTTGCGTTTCAGACCACCCCCCCCCCCCTGGATCCGCCAATATGATTGGAATAATGAAAGGCCTCGAAAGTAATGATTCACTGTATTACGGTAATGAGTATAGAGCCACGTCAATGAAACTAACTGCAACAAATCAAATCTGCATCAGAGTGAGAAGAGCCCTTTGCCAGATGAAATAAACATTTAGTTAACCGATGGCCATCAATGTTATGAAGGTGAAAATGTGTTCATTCAAGATTTTCCAACAAATGGGAAAACATTGTGCGATATATTCTTCTCAAGAACGACACTCTCGAAAGTAAAGAAACACAATCATACAAAAAAGATCCCCTGGCTACACTAATTGCGCCGGTCTGGTAGGAAGGTGCAAATTGCGGTGAGGGGTTTTCGTGGACCAGTAGATCTGAGATTCTATTATCAAAAACTATGATTTATGAAGAGTACGAATTTGCAAATAGTAAAAAACAAAAAACAAATGAAAGGCGTAAATATTCTCAAAAAAGAATGAAAGGTCGATATTACCAAACAGCGTTTAATTTTCTAAATAGAGTCCGTAAACTTTAAGTCTAGCCCGTGCTTTAAACTTCAGGGTCATCTGGTACATGACTTTGTATACGAATCGTGCAGACGCACTCATGGTCTTTCGGAAAGTGTAAGCGATCGTATGGTTAACGCGATAACTATACTAGCAGCGGAGTTCTTCACTTTAAGTTGTGCCGTGCAGAAGAAACTTTTGCCTGCTTGTACTTAAAACAACTGCTTGTCCAGCTTGTAGTTTTAAAGTTCGAACAGTAAAAGGTCGTGGTGTTGGTGACTTATACCGTCCTTGTTAGTGGGTCATTGTTTAAAACTTCGAGGAATCTTAAAACTATGATGCTCCCCTTCGGACAAAGGTAATGTGCGTAGTTTTGGGCAGTAAGGTACCTTATGAAAATCATGACATATCGATGCTTTTTTCCTTAACGTAATTCGTTGTTTAGTCGTTATTTACAATCAATATCCCATCCATTGAAATACAATTTTATGAAAATGATGTTGAGTTTAGATTAATGATTTTTTTTTTAATTGAGATGATATCTGCTGGTTACTAGTACAGTGTGAGTGATATTAAAATTCCGATATTGATAACTGACCAACCGTATGAAATGGATGTAGCGAGTTCATGCAATGACAGAGGAAAATCTCTTTGAATTCACAACGATTTATAAGAAAAGAAATTTAAAAAGAAATGCTGATGTTAAATGAATGAAAAATATGAAAAACATGCTCTTCTTTAAGGTTAAAAGTGAAATAAATACACAGACCATCCCTTTGCATGCTTTAAAACAACATCAAAATAGAACATTATTCTACATACTAAGTATCTCTGTTATTGTGCCGATGACGTGGGCTTTCCTGTGAAAATAAAAGGCATTCACATTTCATAAATTTATAAGAATGAAGAAATGGTCAATGAAATCTATCGAGGATTATCCCTTA
Organism: Strongylocentrotus droebachiensis; assembly: GCA_035222895.1. Taxonomy (NCBI): domain Eukaryota; kingdom Metazoa; phylum Echinodermata; class Echinoidea; order Camarodonta; family Strongylocentrotidae; genus Strongylocentrotus; species Strongylocentrotus droebachiensis. The sequence goes on from JAVYIG010010826.1 coordinate 24,508, forward strand.
ATCGTACCATTTGCAGACCTGAACAATTAACTTACTGATTCTAAAACTTTTAAACTTTTCCCATTGTCTTAAGTTTTTGTTCTGTTACAAATTACAAGGTCTGATGGTTAAGACGTTAGCATTTCATGAACAAAGTTTAATTGCTTGTGTACATTTAGTACTTATTATTAACTATTTACTAGCAAACGCTATCAACAATTATACAAACCTTCATCTCTCTCAGCTTTGATGTCAGGGGATACGGTTCGCACATGTTTCCTGAAAAAATATATACAAAGAAAGTGAAAAATATTCTATTGCATCTCGTGAAACAACTGGCATTTTTATCCGATTTGAATTTATAGGTTAAGTTTAGCATAACAACAAATGATCGATGATCATGAAATTCGTTAATAATTGTTTTTCTTATATTTCATACAAAGTTTGCAATTGTTTTTAACCCTTAATGCTTGTCGCTCATTCGCCGGTTATTCCCATGAAGGTAGATATCGAATGTATCTGCAACTCATTGCAGTGTTTGCACAGATCATTGATCATGTTCCATACTCTGTGTTCAATGTCACCTTCACCTGGAGCAGCAAAGCATAGGTTCATGGTAAAAAAAGACCAAAATGTACGTCGGCGAATGGCGCCTCATAAGCAATGAATATTACAACTTCGACACCACTCACCCTTTCATAGTGATGAATACAACTATTCCGAGAACGATCACCACAAGCAAAAGAACAACGACGACGATGAGTGCAATTGCCCATGCGGCTAGTCCTCCACCGCTGCCTGAGTCAGGTTCGATCTCGCCTTTGACTACCTCTCCTAACGTGACGTTGAGTTCGTCTTCCAGGGTGTCGATGTTCTCGCTCACCGCCTCGTACAGCGCGTCCTGATCGAGGTAGTTGTCTGTGGTGACGAAAGAGGATACAAAAAGTAATAATCACTGGAGTATCCAGGCATTGGCTTTGATGGGAGGGGGGGGCAAACATCATCAGTGGCGGATCCAGGGGGGGGGGCCCGGGCCCCCCCCCCCCCCCTTGAGAAAAAAATCATGTAAAATCACGCGATTTTTACCTTTTTGGGGAGTGCAAATTTTAAAAATTTTCGAGGACCAAAAAAAAAAAAAAAATGTGCTCACTACCTCCCCCCCCCCCCCCCCACTGAGCGACTTTTCGGCTGGTTGAGTCGTTGCGATTTTTTTTGGACTCCAAAAAAAAAAAAAAAAAGTGTCCGCTAACCCCCCCCCCACTGAGCGACTTTTCGGCCGGCGCGATTTTCAAATTTTCGGGAGCAAAAAAAAAAAAAAAAGTTGGGCCCCCTCCCCTAAGAAATCCTGGATCCGCGCCTGAACATCATACACTTAACACGCAGGGACGCCCTCAAAACAAATACCAGGCATCACTGTTTTGCGACCGAGAATTCTGTTTATTTTTTAGAACATTTCATGCGTTCCAGTGGCAATATTACCATTATCATCTTACAAAAGGATGGTTCCATCACTTTAACTCCTGCGGCTGAGTTTTCTTTTTTTGGTCGAAAATTTATTTAGGGGCCAATTGTTCCCTTACCCCTCCTTTTTGCCCAAGTATTATCGTGCAACCTTAATTTTATTTTATAACAACGCAGTTATACTCAAAGCCCCTTCTTTTTCTCTTGACAACGCATGACAGTGATGTGACATTTGCCCCGGTTATATTTATCTCGCTTTCTTTCATAGAAAATAATATATAGGGGTTAGGGATTCGGTTTAGGTCAATGTTAGCGTTTGGATTAGGTACAGTTTGGGTTCAGGGTTGAAGTTAGAAATTCGACTCGTGAAAGGGATTGATTGTGGAGCAGTTATCGCCAACGCATAATGTCATCCAATTGCCTAAAACAAATTTAAGAAAGAATTAAACCTAAACCGTTGTGGTAATTCAAAGATCCCAGTGTGATAATAAAAATTACCTGATGCATCTCTCTTAGAAATCCCGTTGCTATGGAGATATTCAGTCCATCTTCTCCTTCTAGTCGCAGAGTTGGAGTCAGATCCCGCTGAGCAGAGCTCGGTTGTCTCCGGCGGGGTCACCAAGAGCATGACACGGAAGGCATCAAATGAAAGCCCCGTTTCCTCTCTGGGAAACCCGTCAGCAACTGTAACATGGGTCTCGTCGACGTAACCAAGGGTTGACGATCTGCATAAATAAGATTTTGATAGTTACTGTTGGTGACAAAAGGGTTTCTAGGTTACTTGATCTATCCCTATCGCAAAGAATTTTCGAGAAGTAATGAAGATGTCCCTGCCGACATTGACTGTAATATGATAACGAGTTTTTTTTGTTCGTAGGTAAGATAATCAATGATACTTATGAACACGATGATATTGCCTGGAATCATCCACAGTGTTTGAATGAATTTAATTTCACGCAAATCGAACCTAACGATGTACTTAAATTTCCTTCAAGTCTTTTATCCCACAGTAATATAGATAGTTATTACGTTTAGTTGCACCTCTTATCTGCATATCTCTCTTAGCTTTTGCTGATAATTTTGTTATCCTGTATAAGTATTTTCCAATAAATAGATGGACAGGGCTATTTAAATTGCTTTAGAGGTTGATTCTTCGAAGGTCTTTGCGATCGTGTTCCCCCGAAAATATAGCTAAAGGTTTATGCTAAAATGTAGTATCAATATGTCATTCTCATATAGGCAGATTTGGTTGGGAAGGAAGTAATGGTAAAACATTAGCTCACCCTTCAAACACAATATAACTAATCATAAAAATCATTCATTAATCAGAAAAAATATACGATCAACATTAATGAATTGCTTCATATTCGTATCGCATAAGTTTGTACTGCTAGCTCTTTCTTCAGTTTGATATGCAATTTCTAGGACGGTCACAGGTGATGGCAAATATCTTCATTATCAATCAGGAGTTGTCGCATCAGTTTCATATCGAGTGACATTCTCCAAAACTCTGCAATCCACAATATAAAGAATGAAATATACAGGCATCTGTTTCTTTCAGGTTCAGTGCTTCGAACGAATACTCACGATGATGACAATGTTCCCTGATTTGGGCAGCAAATCTCAAAGTTATCATTGCACCATGACGTCACAATTTCTCCAATTATACGCAGCAGAATGTCCTCGAGATCGGGCCACTAATTACACAAACAAATGAAGAAAAAATAAAAGAAGCTCCTTAATCCTTAATTTTAGGGTAGGATGAGGCTGGGTGTTGCTATTTATATCAGCATATAGTTCCTTCAATTTAATATCAATGTATGTTGTTAATGAATTAAGTGAATTAATCAGGACTGAAAATAGTTATGTTTAAGTAAGGAAAACTGGTAACATAAAAGTAACAACTTATGCGTTTTCATAAACGTCATGTCCAATATGAAGAAATGATACACGTAAGCCTCCGAAGGGGGGGGGGGGGGGAGGTGCAGTGACAGATATAGGAGGCACATCCGATCGCCCTCCCCCCTTTCAAACCAAAATGAGGAACCTTAGTGTGCAAAACACCACAATGTTGTTGATTGTGCCCCGCCCCCCTGATTTTTAGGTGATGACCTATTTACTTTTCTAAAATTATTTGTCAAAATCAGTTTCTTAATATCGAGTCCTCTCTTTAACAAACCCCTGCACCCGCCCCTGAGGGAAGGGATGGATAACATGGTGACAGTTAGGGATACTTACTCGGCTGATACTAGTATAAACAAGTACCACCACGCCATACCGAACTTGAGACTTTGTTTCTGTCAAACACAAGATAAGAAGAAGAACAAAAGAGGAAAAAAAATCATCCACTTAGTCCTGTATGAACATGATATTTTACATCGCGCTCATGTCTTTCATAGTTGACGCTCCTTATTAACCCGACTTTAGAATGGCCGCTAATGCGTCGCTGTATCATTTTAATTATTTTTAATTAACTCCTGTCAGGCACACATTCACTTCATAACCTGTGTCGAAGGGCGTTTAATATCTTTCATTTCAGGATGACGTTATAATGATTTACATTTACCGATATAAGAAAGTTGAGAGAATTTTTGCTGATTTTATCAATTTTCACTCTGTTCATTTATTGCAATGACGACCTCGTCATTGCCTTGTTTTCGTTCACATTATTAATATTCTTACTTCTTCCTAGCGTCCGAAATCCCATTCGTTTTGCACGTAGTGCTTGTGGACCCTATCTAGATCCTTTACTCTTGCTCGATTCCTTTCAAACTTCGTAGGCGTAATCTCTGATATCCAATCTAGGTCACCTACTTTTTCGTTTTCTGAAATCACTCATGCGTAAACGTCCAGGCGCCATTTTGTCCGTTTCCGGTCCATTATAAGGCCTTTCTATCTTCCTGCCTATCTCCACTATCCTAGATCCTAAAAACTTCTTACAAATTCCTTGAGATAGTCTGAGAGATGTTCTTTAATCTGCGACGCATAATCTGCCCTTCAAAATGCCATCTTCATACTCAAAATTCAAATCTGAAACCGACTCCGTCAAAAATCTCTCAAATTCTTGAAAAATTGACCCCTAAATAATCTAAAACTGCCATAACTTTCTCATATAAATTTCGTTTTGTATTTAAATCTCACAGTATCCTTATCTCATAATTGCACATAGCCATGCCAAATTTCACGCTCCAATGGCTATGCAAAATATAATTAGCGCCCTCTAAAGTTCTGGGAATTGGCTCAAGTTCTTTCTGTGGCCGTATCTCCATAATGGCTTGGCTAACACGTACCCTTTTTTGGATTTAGATACTTGAAGATATGCCCTTTCCAGTCATATACAAAATTATATACCCTAACACTGACCGTCTTTGAGAAAAATGCCCTCCAATTTCGCCATTTTCAAGAAAATTCCAAAATAACTTCAACTTGCTCTAAAACAACGATCTTTATACCTACATCAATGAAACTGGGCAGACATATGTATCCATATACGTGACAACTGTTTGCCAAGTTTGGTAAAATTCAAACATGTCAGCGCAAAGTTATCGCCAAAAATGATGAATTTACTATGCATTACGTAATAGCGCGTTCAATGCGTGCAATACATTGCGCGCAAATAACAATGGTGTCAAACTGACCGCAATGAAGTGCCCTTTCGAATGATACCAAGTATAGTATATGTTCACACAGAAAATTGTGAGTAAATCGCATTTGAACAAAGGTCACTACACGAATTTCGCCGAGTTTCCGCCCGAATCTAACACGTATCGGCTATGACGTAATTTTCAGACTACTTTTCGCCCCTTAAACGTCCTTTTTTTTTCTTGAAAATTTGCAGTGACATGCCGAGTTCCAATACGCAGGGCACCTCTTGGCCAGATTTTTGAAATTGGTCAAGGGGGCCATTCAAGACGCCATTTTGTCCTATAAATCTATTTTACATCACGTGTTTCGATAGGATTATCATAGAAAAAAAGTAAGTGGTTTACAATAACAACCATGAAACTCTCTTTCTAATGATACCAAATACGGCCCATGATCGAAGAGAGAGAGAAAAAACAATTTAACTCCGGTCATAATACAGATCCTGTACGTTTTCCGCCCATGCATTACACGCATTGTCTATGGGGCATATCGGGTTCACGCTTTTGGCCCCAAGAACGATCTTTATTGCAATGATGAACATGCACCAAATCCCATTGGTTTTTGCACGCAGTGCTTGCGAGCCCTTTCTAGGTTCTTTCCCCTATCCCAATTTCTTTCAAACTTCGTAGGCATAGTCACTACCATCCCATCAAGGTCACTGTTGAGGCCTTTCTTTCGCCCTACCTACATGTATCTCCAGTACCACAGAGGCTACAGACTTCGTACAAATTGCTCTGGATAGTCCGAGAGAAGCTCTTTCGTTTGACACGTAGAAACATGGCGTCATTGCACGCACATCGTTGTGACACGATTGCATTTCTAGTTTTGTGTGTGTTTTTATGAGGATTTTCAGGAAATCCCCCCTCCCCGGCCCCGGCCGTCTCAAAAAATTCTTGGTCCACCAACGAATGTCCTTTAAAAAAACCTTATTCTTATGATTATCTGCACAAATATATATTCTTACGTTCACATTGTTCGCCCTGGTAGTCACTGGGGCAATCGCATTCGCATGTTGTCTCGTCGACGATCCCGTCATTCTGACAAGTGGTGTCACAGGACGGTTGAGCTGTGGTCGTCTCGACGGTGGTAGTCGTGGTCGTGACATCACTGCTACCGCTCGATGTGGTCGTGACATCGCCGCTACCGCTCGATGACGTCGTAGCTGCGGAAGGTGCCGAGGTGCTTTCTGATAGGTTCGTATGAAAGTGTGTTAGAATGGGAAAATGAATTAAAATCATTTTTAAATCTTTAGTCTAGGAGTTTTGTGTAAAGCGAAACCCCTGATGGTAATCTAAAAACACGTTTTATAGGCAGATTTAGTCTCTGTCTATTTTTTGTAAACAACATGAAGTAGGATGTATAATAACTATGAAGCATGATTTTAAACATATCGGTTATCGAAACATCGAGAGTTGCACATCTCTGTTCATCATGCGTCATGATAATGTAAATACGTTTTCGTCATTAAATAAAAGAGTGCTTTGTCTCTATTATCTTAAAATAATCTTACCACACGTCTGACTTGGATCGGCTGCATCTGCAATAAAACAATGGAAAGGAATATGATTACAAATCAAACAAATTGGCAACATTATGACATGTTCGTGTTAATATTTTTACTAATTATATGTTGTTTAGGAACGACTCTGTAGTGTAAAGCTCGTTTTGACGCGTGTTCATTGCGAATCATATACGCCTACGTTTTGCTTTCACCGTTCAAAATATTTGTTTTATCTGGCTGATCATAGACGTAGTGACCGTTTATTCGCATCTTGATCAAATATTAAGAATGTATCTTAAACAATTCTATCGAAATTGAAAGGTCTTAGCAATATTCGCCTTTTTAAGAATCACTGTCAAATGTACAAGTTTTAAAAATCCAATGAGTTTCCGGAACATTCCACGCCCAAAACTTTCTACTTACTGCATAATCCACAGAAGAGGGGGCAGTTTGTAAGTACGTAAGACCTGTCCTCGGTGCACCAGGAGAGTGGCCAGCCAGGATTGCCGCCGCAGTACTCATGTGTGTCCTCACAAACAGCTGAGACAGAGAGAGAGAGAGAGAGAGAGAGAGAGAGAGAGTGTGTGTTTGTGTGTAAGTGAGGGACAGAGATGGGGAAAGAAAGAATCGGAAAGAGACGAGAGAGAAAGAAGGAATTGCAAGAAACAAAAGTATATAGTGAGAAACGCATGAAAGGGAAGGACATGTGCCGATAACAAAAAGATTCATCGATAGAGTTTTATTTAGCATGGCAGTAAAAATTTATGTCATCTCGATTCAAAACACGCCTTATACAATAACATAATGAGTTTTAATGCTGTACAACTTCTTCAGGCCTTTACAGGACTATTCAAAACGAATCATAACTTGATGCTTTTTAAACAAGTTTTTTCAACTAGTGCGTCAATATTATATTTCGGTATTTAGAGAAGACCTATTGGAAAGTAAGTATTTGATACACGAATTCATGCCAGTTTGTCATTCTCTATTTTATGAACTAAAATGTAAACATGATCGTCTTCGGATATACTTACTGGAACAGTCGCTGCCGTAATGCCCGTCTCGACATGTACATGTACAATCATTATTCAGTGTTCCACAGTTCTGGCACACGGCTTGGCAATCTATAAAACAAAATATTTTAGCATAACAAATTTGAAACTTCCAATATATCGTTGGATATGCACTTGATACCTGGCCTAAGATAACATACTATTAATTTTACAAATATATTTCCTTCACAGACTTGGTTTTACGCCTCATAACTTCCACTTTCTTTTTATAAAAAAAAAAAAATATATATATATATATATATATAAATTGTGGTATGATGTTATTTCGTCATCAAAATAATCTACATAACAAATATAAATATTCGGGAACATCGCTGCCCGAATATGAGGTGTTGGATAAGTCGAATATAAGCACTTTCATCTTCGTCTCGAACGCATAGGCCTATGTTTTTTTTAAAACACGTATGTCATTTGAATCTTTTTAAGTTGATGTGCAATTTGTGCGTCATCTCATTTTTGTTCTATGATTAAAATTATGGTTAGCAGTTCTATCCAATGTTTTGATCTACACAATGATTCTTATTCAGTTAAGTGTTTCATGTTTCAGTTATAGATATTACATAAATGTACACTAGCGACAGGTAACTATCTCTATGAATGCATGAACTATTCACGATTAAACTGTTATTATATATCTGTTGGATCATAACTTTATCATTTACACGTGATAGCATGGTCAAAAATCTATATTTCAGAAAATGTTAAAAGCATAACTAAGAATCAAAAATAAAATCAAATGAAAAAAAATAGGTTTGAAAAAACAAACTTACCACAGGTTTCACTGTGCTCAGAACATAATCCTGAAATTTAAAAATAAAAGAGAGGTTTTTAAAATGTATCAGTTTGTTTTTATTACATTTTGTTTTCTACGGCCATAAAACTGAAAATGGCTTGCTAGAGTTGGGTTCAGGAGCGGTTCTAGATTGTTTTCTTCTTCAAGCTAATACATACTATGTAACATGTTCTACCATTCCCTCCTCTTCCCCATCCTATGTCTCTCTCTCTCTCTCTCTCTCTCTGTCTTACTCACTCTCACCCTTTCTCTTCTCTCTAGCTCTTTCTTTCATTTGTGCATATATTTATCTGATTATGTTTCTTTGTCTCTCCCTCTCCCTCTCTCTCTCTCTCTCTCTCTCGCCATCCTTTCCATTTCCTACCAGTCGTTACTTTTGGTGCACGTGCAAATGTCATCTATCTGAAGAGCTAAAATTATACTTCAATTGATAAACTTCGTGGCCTATACTAGAATTAACTTTTGCTACGGTTCACTTACTGCATTGATTATCATAACATTGTCCGATGCCTGATGCACACTGTGTGCAGCTGCTACCAGTCGTATACGGGCGTACACCGTTGTAGTTCCCTCTGATATAACAAAATAGAGATACAAAAATGTTCACATAAATCAGACAAAAAGGCCCTGTGAATTCCTAGTTTGGGTAATCACTATAAAATGTAATCTAAAAACTTAAATGACAACCAAATAAAAACATTCATTTTTCAGGAGTGTGTATTCTTTACAGGAGAAAATAGGCCTACATGTATCATCTAAAACAAACAGACTTTGTTCTGTAAAGTAATCCAGGTTTAATATTATAAACGATTGAAATTAATGTCTCTTTAAAGTATTGTGTCAAGATTTTCTTTGTAAATTACTGACAACATGTGGCTGATAGAAATGTGTGAATACAAAAGTCATATTTCAAGTATTGTCAAGTTTACATTTCAAATTTGTTGATGTGTTGGCCTCAGACATGAACAAAACAAACGATATTAACTATTTAAAAAATAAATTTCCTTCAGATATGTTTGCATACCTCAAACAAAACTATGATAACATTTCAGGTATAACATGGCTGAGTACAATAAACAGTTGGTGGAAAATGAAATCTCTTTGAAAACCTATAGTATCAAACTTGTTTTATAGATTCTTATTTTCCGAAAAGAATGACGTCATACTTACGCGGGTCCATAATTACAGGTGACGATATAGGCGTTCGTCCAGCCGTTAGAAACTGAGGAGCAAAAGGTTCGGCCACATCCCACAGCATATGTGTCATCCCATACAACCTAGCGAGTCGACATTTGAAAAAGGAAGCATTATTTATATGTATTTAAATAAAAAATATCATTCCATTCTTCGTGCGTGCTTTTTTTTTAACTGAACTCTATCTTGAGAAGTTGTCATTTTGTATTTTATAACCCGATTTATATAGACCGAACACAAATGAAATAATTATTAAGGGTGAGACTTATGTTGGTCCCCTGAAATGTATTTGAAAGGTGTGGCTACCTTTGGTATTTCATCTTCTGAAGGATGAATGTCATCTTTATTCTAAAATATTAAACATACATGTACATGTATAGAGTACCGAAGCTGTGACATCATAAAAATCTATTTTTAGAATTTTCTCAATTTTTACTTCATTTTCCGAAAGCGCATCAAATATAATGACCAAATGTCGAAAACCAATTGAATATGTTAAGTATTGGCTGAGATATGACCATCTGAATAAATATATTTCCTATAGGAACTCTGTGTCATTTTGCTCTGGCTCGTAATGTTATGAACCAGAGCAAAACAACACTGAGTTCCTATAGGAAATCGATTTATTCAGATGGTCAAAGCTCAGCCAATATACTCAACATATTCAATTGATTTTCGACTTTTGGACATTATTCGTGATGCTCTTTCGGAAAATGAAGTAAATTGAGAAAATCTAAGAATAGTTTGTTTGATGACGTTACACTTCACCACTTACTGTCACTTAAATGAGAGAAACTGTAAAACGTAAACTTCTTCTATTTCTTCTTCATCATCATCATCATCATCATCATCATCATCATCACTACATCCTCATCATCATCATTACATCATCATCATCATCATCATCACCTGTGTATAATGCCCACATACATCAGAGCAACCGTGTGTGTCATAGTCGTAGTACTGGTCCTCATTATACCATGACTGTGTTGGTCCTACTCCATCTGGCTGGGACCCAGTCCCAAGCCACAGGTTCTGGCCTACCGATGAGAACGGCGAGATGTTTGTAGGATTACCATGTTCCCAGAGGCACTCGTCGGACCAGTCCTGGGCCATTGAGGCTAAGTCGTCATCCCAGCTCTAGAGAAAAATATGGAAGAAAAGAAAAAGAATGTTGTAGTAGATGACCAGAATTGTCCATGTCCTAAATGTATCCAAAGATGTCCCTATTTTGATCTAATGACTGGAGAAGCGAAGGTCGTGGGTTCGATTATATTTTCAAAAAAGAAATGATAAAATGTCATAAATACATAATTTCCTCATACATTATACAATTATTTGCGGAAGAAGGACTGTCATTGTAAAGAAGATTGCTTGATAATACAACAGCCCCAGACAAAACTCATGAAATAGATTCACACATTTATTAGGCAGAAACGGATAGGTAATTGAAAATACAAATTCTGATGATGATGACGATGATGATAATGATTCGACTAAAAGAGGAGATGACATTATGATAAAGACTAAAGAGTTTACACCGAAATTTTACCTTGAATATTATGATAATAACATCGTTTTAACTTTGGCCTTAAATAAGTAGAGGGAGCAACATAATTTAATAGATTCTGGGAGAGAGTTCCATGGGTCATGACCATGGTGTCTTATGGATCTATGTGCAATAAGCAATGTCAGGTTTACTAGATGAAAAAATGAGGAATTACGGGTAGGGTAAGAGTAAATGACTTTATTCATAATTAGTGTATTAAACAGTTTTGAAATGAAAGAGGGAGCATATTATTTAAATACTTACTACATGATCAGTAAACTTTGTAGCGAATTTATGTCGAATACTATTAGGGTTTTCAGTTTGTAAAATATTGGACTTGTGTGAGACAAATATGGTGAACCAGTATATAAACGAAGGGCTTTCTTTTGCAATGAATAAATAGAGTTGATTTTAGTTTTGGCGCTGAGGCCCATTCTAAATTGCAATATGTTATATACGGTTATTTCAATGAATCATAAAGTATAACAAGCGTTATGGGATTATATAGTAAACCAACATTCCCATGTGATGTGACGTATATGTTCATTTCAATTTAGATTTTCATCGGTAACGAAACCCAAATCTAAAATAAATGCATTAAAAAACGCTGGTTAGTATACAAGTAGATGTACAACAAATCAAAAAATAGCTTCAGACAAAGAAACACTCACCAATGAGTGCAAGTCATAAAGCTATGTTTTGTTTAAAGATAAATAAGTAAACAAATGATTTTTGAAATAAAAGTTCTCAAATTCTGCATAACTTTAATCTGTCTAATCTTCAAAAGAGATAGAACAGACCAATAATAAAATAAACAACAAATTTGTATAACAAATTCCTGTCTTAAAGATACTATGTCCCCTTTTTCAGCCAAAATCAAATTCTGTAGAACGTTGCAGGAATTATGAGTGTGTCATGTATGTTCTATCTGTGAAATTTAAACGTTAGTAGTGTCCTAATATTGAAATTATGCAAGAAACCCGTTTATTTGCTAGACTTCACTGTCAGACACTATTGAGTGACTGACCGGCCTTTTTTCTTCTTTGGTATAATCAATAACGTACAGAAAATGAGCTGTTAAGGGTGCATGAGCATTTTGTCTACATCAATAACCCACTTCTTGTAATGGCCAAAATTAAACTGATTGAATCTTTGTGCAGCCATTCGGGTACAATGGTCTGAAAATCAAACTATTACTTACTGGCTCGATAGCTCTTAAGTCGATTCGACAACTAATAGTCGTTGCTGTCCCACTTAAAGACATTTTCAAGCCCCCCTTTTTGTTTAGGGAAGTTCTTATTTAGTATTTACTTTCAAATGCCGTTGGTATTTAAACTTTTCGTTGTTTGGCCTGCAAATGGGACATAGAACCTTATTATCGAATTGCAGTTGCATTTACATTGAATAACACATTTCCAAATTGAAACTAGAATTAGTTTCACTTTATATTTTGTTGAGTACATATATTAAAAATAAAGAAAACAAAACTGGATACAGACATATAGCGTCCCAATAAAAAGTTCCCGTTTTGAAAAAAGGTCTTGTCAAATAAATATCTCAAATTTCTCTGCCAATGCCTATACCTTTTAACTTTGACTAGAACTATTATTATTATTATCAAGTTATTCGGTAAAACAAAGTGCATACAAAAAAAATTACATCGAAAATCAAATCATACAAAACAAAGGATGAAATATCATTTTAAAAACATTATCGTGATTCCCATGAGCATTTACAAGTTGCCGGAAATGATTATGAGAACTGATTCCCATATGAAATAATAATATATCACTAACATAATTCACCCTCATGTTTGTTGAAACATAGGCATATACTCTTGATGTGTTGTAAGCTCATTTTTATCAAAGTCCCGTTTTTAACGAGATGAAATTAGTGCTTTCGTTTTAATTTTTCAAATTACAGCTAGATCTATATAGTAGAGGCGAACCTTGTCAAGCAGACCAAATAGACCTAAAGTAAAGGAAACCAAAGCTATACGTTTTCACCTGCAATATACAGTGTGAGTCAAAAAAAAACTTTACACCTAGGAAATTACTAATAATTTAAAAAATAATTTATGAACAGTGAAGTATTATACATCATATGAAAGAGTGTTTTATCCTGAATCATTTGGTACCATTTTTGGGTGGAATGTGTTCACGCTTGGATGAACAGGAGGTATTGTTTGCGAGAGTGCAAAAATCGAATTGCGCCAAAGTCTTAAAATGAGAGAATGAATTGAATGTATGAAATGAGATGCATTGCAGATGCTTTTTTCAGTAGCAAAGTCACACACACACACACACGCACACGCACATATGAAACACACACACTAACACACCCACCCACACACACGCGCACACACACAAACATATGATAATGGTGTTCATTTGGAGTAAAATACTTTATTTTTTACTGGATCTTCAAATTGTTAACGATCATCATAATTATGATGATAATGTTAATTCAAATGCTTATCATCATGGATCCTTTAAGGCTTCATTTGTGAACAGCAAGTAACTGTCCGTTCATCTACTCCTCGACATGACCTCCGTCCCTTTCGATGCACTTTCTAGCGCGATGGAGCATCTCCTGAAACACTCGACGAAGCATGCGCCTGTCTCTCCCAAGTGCTTCGCTCTCAATCCGGCCTGATCTTCTCTCGTAGGTCGTTGAGGTTCGCAGGTGGGCTCTGGTGATGATCCTGTTCCCGAAGAGTTCTCTCAACCTGGTCATCACAATCCTTGTCCTGTGAGCAGGGGCACTATCTTGTGCCCACCAAATGTGCCTGAAAGGACCGTTTCTCTGACGCCTAAATCGTGCCATCTGATTCAGAGCCGGGACGACCTGATCATCTATCATTCTTAGATAGCGCTCCCCATTCACTGTCTGTTCAAAGAAGAAGGGTCCAAGAAGACTTCCATTTCCAAGAAGGCCGATCCAAACTGTCACATCTAAATTTGCTATGCGAGTGTGTGTGTGTGTGTGTGTGTGTGTGTGTGCGAGTGTGTGCCTGTGTTTGTGTGACTTATTGAGTGTGACTCTGTGTGTGTTTTGATATGTGTGACATGATTAATTTTGGTAGGGATGTTATTTGGATCTGCAAAGACCGAATTAATACCGAAATCCCAATTGTTTTATGCAAACATCACATAAGCATTATTTGGCGCAAGTCGATTTTTGCACTCTCGCAAACAATGCCTCCTATTTATCCAAGCGTGAACAAATACCACCCAAAATGGTACCAAACGATTTGGGATGAAACACTCTTTCATATGGTGTATAATAATTTACTTTTCATAAATGATTCTTAAAATTATTAGCATTTTTCTAGGTGTAAAGTTTTTTTTGACTCACACTGTAGTGTCACTAAGAGCTTTATAGATCGCTACAATCGGATCTCTGAGTAGTCCACAACAAAGTGAACAAACCTGCAAAGAGTCTGCTGGGGGGGGGGGGGGGGGGTTAAGGGGTTTTTTGTTGTTGTCAGTGATTTTTTTCCTTCTAAATGTTTTAAATTTATATAACCTTGTAATCAGTTATTGTTAATACATGCTTTTTTCCTTGTAAATATGTTTTTGAAGTTACACAACCTTGCCATTTCCTTGTAATCATTTTTGTACATTACCATGTTTTTTGTTGTTGTAAATGAACTTCTTGATCTCGGTTGGCGGACTCTAGATCTGGGACCTGCTTGTTTTGGGGGCTCTGCGCGCGTGAGACTGTATCGTATCCATGATCGTATCCTACCATCTTTCATGATTTGAATTGCGCAGATCCTTGAGACACGTTGGTCTCGTTGACAATCCGCTGGGATTGAGAGGTCCATCCTCCACAGGGGCCCCACTCACAAGCATTGCTTTTCGATGTCTCAATTTGGATCATGTTTGTTCTTCATGATTACTATGCCATGTGTTTTTTAATAAAACTGAACTGAACTGTAAATAAATATTTGCAACGTCGTCTGCTATCATGTTTGTTCGTCATGATTACTATGCCATGTGTTTTTTAATAAAACTGAACTGAACTGTAAATAAACATTTGCAACGTCGTCTGCTATCATGTTTGTTCGTCATGACTACTATGCCATGTGTTTTTTAATAAAACTGAACTGAACTGTAAATAAATATTTGCAACGTCGTCTGCTATCATGTTTGTTCGTCATGATATGCCATGTGTTTTTTAATAAAACTGAACTGAACTGTAAATAAACATTTGCAACGTCGTCTGCTATCATGTTTGTTCGTCATGACTACTATGCCATGTGTTTTCGAGAGTGGTCTTTGACCAAGTCGCTTTGCGGAATAAAATTGGCCGATGTGACGCGTTAGTGGTACGGAAAAAATAATCGCGGCTCGGGACACCAAACGTTTTTAATTTGAACAAGAACCTTATTTCACTTCTTCCTTACAATCTTAGCATTGATGATAATCATATTAAAACAATTTCTTATCTGCAAACACGAGGATAAGACCTCCAAACCCCCGTAAGTTTAACCAACAGTGGTTAAAACTAACCAAAAACCCACTAAAGTTTAACTAACATCGTGTGAATCAAAACAGAATATTAACCAACAATGGTTACAATTTTAACCAACGGCCCATGTAAGTTTAACCAACGTCATGTGAATCAGCCCCGAACAAAGCATAAATAACCAACAAAAGGTTAAAGTTTTAATCAGCAAAAGGTTAAAGTTTAATCAACACCATTTTAACCAACATTGAGCAATTTTTTTAAACCAATAAACGATTAAAAATGTAATCAACCACAGGTTAAATTTTAATCAACAGGCCGTTGGTTAAAGTTTAACCAACAGTTGTGTGATTCATATGGTAATCCATGGTTGATTAAAATGTTAACCAAGTTGATTAAAAATTGTAATACTTGTTCTAACAGTGTGGTTAGAATGCTTCCCAAGGGAGTGGAGAATGTGTACGCATTGTGCGGGCAAGCCTGAATCCGATGACTGGGGTAAGATAAGACCTACGTCAATTCCATCTCTGCGCGCGCTCTCTCTCTCTCTCTCTCCCTCTCTCTCTCCCTCTCAATTATAAAAAAAACGTTATTGTACTATTCCTTTGTTAGCATTAGCATCACAATCATTAATACGTGTTTGGGGTATACAGTGTGAGTCAATAAAAAGTTTACACTTAGAAAATTGCTAATTATTTTAAAAATCATCTATGAACAGTACATGATTATATATTACGAAAGAATGTTTATCCCAAATCATTTGGTACCTTTTTTGTGTGGTATGTGTTCACCCTAATTGGATGAACAGGAGGCATTGTTTGCGAGAGTGCAAAAACCGATTTGCGCCAAAGTTGATTGTGTGATGTTTGAATAAAACAATTGGGATTTGGGTATTAATTTTGTCTTTGCAGATCCAAATAACATCCCTAACAAAATTAATCATGCCACACATATCAAATATTGAATATCAAATATCAACGAACATTTGTGCGCGCGTGTGTGTGTGTGTATGACTTTGCTTTTGCAAAAAAAACATATGCAATGCATTTCATTTGATACATTAAATTCTCTCACTCCGCTAATCCCAACATAATACATGCTGTAGGCATCACTTTGGCGCAAGTCGATTTTTTGGCACTATCGCAAACAATGCCTCATGTTCATCCAAGCGTGAACACATACCACACAAAAATGGTATCAAACGATTTGGGATAAAATACTCTTTCATAAAATGTATAATAATTTACTGTTTATAGATGATTTTTAAAATAATTAGCAATTTTCTAGGTGTAAACTTTTTTTGACTCACACGGTACATTTGGTTAATTCTTACAGGAATCTTTATCGTTTTCTTGTTTACTTCGTTGTTATAAGTCTAGAAAAGGGTATGTAGCTTATTAAAGTTCTGATAGAACTATGGCTTCCTCGTAACTAGTACTAGCTAACTCCTTGAAATGTTGAATACCCGATCCGTTGTTATGTATGTATACAGTAAACAACATTGAAGGTAAAGTTCTTCTCGAAAGGCCACTGTCAATGAATCCCACTCTAGCTAATCACTTTAATGCTTTCCCAACTGAGGAAGTAATCTTGTAAAATAACCAGCTCATCCTAGGGAGCAAATAAACCAAGACCTTGAAACATTTTTTGCAGGAATGACAAATTTTAAGCAGTAGGACCTGCATGTAAAAGCAATCCATATTTATAAAACTAGGATACAGAGGAAATCGAGAAAATGTGATGCGATGATCTCTGAAGTGCTCGTTATTTTCAAGTGATACAAAAAGCAAAAAACAATGATTTCATGTATAGGATTTTTTAATGTATATGCGCTACTTATATGTGACTATCAATGCAATCAATCAGGATTATTGTTAAGTTTTATTCAATGCAGAACATGATTTGGATTTAAAAACTTATATCTTATTATTGTTATCGCATTGATTTCATTCGGTCTGCGGCTAGAAAGACGTCACTGGAGGCCTTCACAATCAAATACAATAAGAAGATTCAAAGTATTCTAGCTGGTCGATCGACAGCACTAAACATGCCCACATGACAGCAAGAAGAGAGAACATGGAACAAGTGTTTTCAAATGGAGTAGAGGATAATTGAACCAAAATGCAGGCTGGAAAGCGAGGGTATATTATTTAAACAGGACAAACGCGTAATTCTTCTGATTTAGGTCACTACATTTTCATCTACATTATGACAGACATGATAGATTTCATCCTTGTTGATAAGCTTGGCTATATAAAGATGATTTTTTCCTTTATTTTTCATTTCACAATTATAATTCACCAGAGCATTGAAAACAACAACTATCTATTCGTGTATGCTGAGCGAAATCTCTGCATAGTTTGACATTTCAATGAGTAGTTCATGTCATTTTAAATAATCTTACACTTCTTAAGTAGTATCATACCATTTTGTTTACAAAGAGTATAGCGCTATTTTTTTAAATATAATATAAGTATATTCAAATAAGAAAAAAACAAAATTGGGATTAACACAAATGCAGCAATGTGCTGTTATTTAATTTAGGGAGGGAGGGGGGGGGGTCTGACGATTTACTAAATTATTTTGAGACCTCTCGTAAGAGATCTTCGCAAACAATAAGAAGTCTGTAAAGTGTTCCAAAGGATATTCGAGAGAGAAAAACGACAAGAAGACCACGAAGGAGTAAAAAAAAAAAAGAAAAAGGGATTGGGGGCAATTTTGTTTAATCCGCCCGACTCGACCTCGAGATGTACAATAAGCTTCCAAAAATGATTCGCGCTGTCATACAATGCACAACAACATTTGGGTTTATACTCACTGATCTTCATTTATAACAAAGCTTTTGCTTAGAGCGGCTATAGAAACACTTCTAAAAATGGGTTTGTTAAAAAACAAACCCATTCATGCATAGAAAAACAACCGTCTCCTTCCTAATTTACGTTATGGGTGTGCATTCTCTTCATTATGTCGGGACTAGAATTTAGTTTAAGCCAACCGCACCTGGCCGTGCCAAGTTACTACACGCCGTCAAGCAGGACGACCAGGTGGAGAGGGTGTGGACAATTGACGGAAAGGTGCACTGTATCCTGAAAGGTGATCCCAGGAAACAAATTATTCATGGACCGGATGACCTTTTCCGTCGGCTAGGCTGGTCGGAAGATCGATTGAAACAGTCTGGCCTGTTTACTGAAGTCTCCAGCTAGGAAGTATTCGGCCCTCTCTCAAATCTTTCAAATCTTTCAAATCTTTCAATGCTCAGCCTTAATGTTAATGGTTTAAAGAGTAAACTTGACACTGGACTTTTGGATTTATACTCTAGAAATTTTGATATAATATGTCTCACTGAAACAAAAACAGATACACCCGATCTTTTAAATACTTACTTGTCCGAATATAAATGTCATAGCATACAAAAGAGCTCGAATAAGCAGCAGTATGGTGGTTTTCATGGTATGTGTATTTTAATGAAAAAATCTATTTTTGAGTGTTCTACACGAATTCAGCCTACTCTCTCAGAATCCGTCATATGGGTGAAGGTCGGGAGTGAGCTTCTAGGCTTTCCGTTTATTCTTGGTGCTATTTATCTCCCATGTGAGGGATCCATTCATTATTCTCATGAAGTGTTCGATGATTTATGTAATGACATCGTTGATATTAAAAGTAAACTTAATGCACCATTTTGTTTATTAGGCGACTTTAATGCCAGAACAGGGATGCTTGATGATTTTTTGGATGTAGATGATTTTGTGGACCAGTCCAGCCTAGGAGCTTGTGATGGTGTCTTGGACATGTATGATACAGATATTTTTAATTCTCGTTCTAATAATGATACAGTTGTTAATAATAATGGCAAGAAAGTTATTGAGATGTGCCAAAGTTTTGATTTAAGAATTGTGAATGGTAGAGCAGGTAGTGATCACACTATTGGAAAGTATACCTGTTTTAATAAGAATGGTGGCCGTAGCACTGTTGATTATGCTATTATGTCAAAACGATTATTTCCATTAGTAAAAGATTTTAATGTTGATATTTTTGATAGATGTTTGTCTGATGTACATTGCCCTATTATGCTGACCTTGCAATCTGAAGATATTCTGAACAGTGATTCATTGAGAAATGAAAGTAGGGAAGCACGCACAGGGCTAGACAAGTCAAATTATCTCGCCTTTCAATGGAATAGTAATAGTATGTTAGACTTTAAGCAGCATACTAAAGATTATAGCGAGGTAATGCATAAATATGTAGATCAACTTGAAGCTGATGTTAATCAAGAAGGTATTGATATTTTTTATTCACATTTGTGCGATATGTTTTTGAGTACAGCAAAGGAAGTTGGAGTGTGTAAATTAAAGCATCATAAAAAAGATGGAAGTAAATCAGGTAACAGTCAGAGTAAGCAAAGTCAACAGCCATGGTTTGATACTGAATGTAGAGATGCTCGGAAGGAATATTTGAATGTTAAAAATAGATGGAAGAGGAAGGTAAAATTGATGAGGAACTCTGATGTTCCTGTTGATTCAAGTAATTATGATGGTGCAGGGAAATCTTATAGGAATTTGTTACGTTGTAGAAAGAGGTTATATTTTCAGGACTTGAATAAATCATTACGTTCATTGCGGACAAAAAATCCTAAGGAATATTGGCAGCTACTGAATGGTAAGAATGAACGTAAGGAGAAAGATATTGGTAATGTTTCATTAAAGGATTTTTTTAATCATTTTAGTCGTCTAAGTTATAAGGAGGTTGATGAGCCAGAACCCCCAATTGTTATGCAAGAGTTATCTCAGGAAAATGTTTGTCTCGATGTTCCTATTACTTTGAAGGAAGTTGACATGATGATTAAGAAGCTTAAAAATACTAAAGCTTGTGGAAGGGACTCTATTAGAAATGAGTTCCTTAAAAGTTGCCCCCTGGAGATTCTTCAGGTTGTAGTTAAGTTCTTTAATGTTGTATTGGATTCTGGTATTGTTCCTACAGAATGGTGTATTGGGATAATTATTCCTATATTTAAGAATAAGGGAGAGAATACAAACCCTGATAATTATAGAGGCATTACTTTATTGAGTTGCTTAGGTAAGCTGTTTACATCAATTTTGAACTATAGGGTCACTCAGTTTTTTGAGGATGAGAGTTTGTTAGGAGAAGAGCAAGCTGGCTTCCGGTCCAACTATTCAATCACAGATAATGTATATGTTTTAAAATCTATTATTGATGTTTATTTAAAGAATTCTAAACGCCTTTATTGTGCATTCATTGACTATAAGAAAGCCTTTGATTTGGTTGACCGTGCAGCATTATGGGTTAAAATGTTTAGAATGGGAGTAAAAGGCAAGATTTTTAATGTTATAAGGAACATGTACAGGTGTGCTAAATCATGTGTTGCTAACGAGGGAGACATGTCCAGTTTATTTACATGCAATATTGGAGTGCGTCAAGGTGAAAACCTCTCACCTCTCTTGTTTGCTATTTATTTGAACGATTTCCAACAATCTATAGGAAACTCGTACAAGGGCTTGGAATTTTTGAATACTATTATTAAAAATAAGTTGCCTTTTGATGGTATTGAAATATATAAGGAGTTATTTTCTTTGTTATATGCTGATGACACAATTATTCTAGCAGAAACTCCTGAAGAGTTGCAAAAAGCCCTAAATGCAGTGAAAGATTATTGTGATACTTGGCACTTAACTGTTAATGCCAGCAAAACAAAAATTGTTGTTTTTTCACGTGGGAAAGTTAGAAGAATTCCAGAATTTGTTTATGATGGTGGTGTACTGGAAGTTGTTTATGACTTTGTATATTTAGGAGTGACGTTTAATTATAATGGTAACTTTAAAAAAGCAATTGCTAAACAGGTCACACAAGCTCGAAAGGCGATGTATAGTATGTTAGTAAAGGCAAAAAGGTTGCATTTATCTGTTGATACACAATGTCATTTATTTGATCACTTAGTTTTGCCAATTCTATTATATGGTGCTGAGGTCTGGGGCTATGAGTGTATAGATCAACTTGAAGTTTTCCAAAGAAAATTTTTAAGAACGATATTGTTTGTAAATAAGTGCACACCTGACTGCATGGTTTATGGTGAAACTGGACGTGGTAAAATACTCGATAAAATTAAGTGTAGGATGATTGGATATTGGGTTAGATTAGTTAAAGGGAAGCAATCAAAGTATTCATTGATTCTTTTTAAGTTTCTGTTGCAGTTGCAAAGTGAAGGACAAAGTTTAGTTAATATAAAGTCACAATGGGTCGAGTTTCTTGCAGACAGTTTTGACTATGCAGGACTTGGGAACGTCTGGCGAGCTCAAGGAGAAGGATATAGTGCTGCCTGGATTATGAATACTATGAAAACCAGGCTTTCTGACATGTCTATTCAGGAATGGAGCGCAGCTACCTGGTCAAATCGTATTTGCACGAACTATAGGATGTTTAAGAATGAGTTGGTTTATGAAAAATACCTGCAGATATTATGTCAGAAGGAAGCAATAACTTTAAGTAAATTTAGATGCAGAACACATAGATTACCAGTTAATAAAGGTAGATTTGATGCAAATGTAATAGATGATTTGCAATGCCCACTCTGTACACCAACAGATATTGGTGATGAATTTCATTATATTTTTGTATGTCCATTCTTTCAAAATGAAAGAAAAATGTATTTACCAAATAACTTGTGTGGTAGTAGCTTAAGACCAAGTTCGTTGCACATGGATAAGGTTTTTAATACAGCTCACGCTTGCCAGCTAAAGAAATTAGCAAAATTTGTTAGAATCATTATGTCATATTTTTCAAAAGATTCAAGGGTAGATGGTAATACTGTAAATGGTAGCTCACAAATAAGCAATGTTGTTAGGCACACTCGTAGCGGTAGGAGGGTGAATTGCCCAGTTCGCCTTGATTTGTAAATATGTTTATTTGTATTATCACATGTTTATCATTGTTCATATTATCACATGTTTATTATTGTTCATATTATTGTTCATATTATCACATGTTTATTATTGTTCATATTATCACATGTTTGTCTTTGTTTATATTATCTTATTATGTTTATCGATTTACATGTTATCACATGTTTATCATTGTTATACTATTGTTATATTGATACTATGTTGTAAATATGTTTGTACTCTCATACCCCGAGAGGGGGTCGATAGAGTCAATAAAATCTTACAAAATCTTACAGTGTGAGTCAACAAAAAGTTACACCTAGAAAATTGCTAATTATTTTAAAAATCATCTATGAACAGTAAATTATTATACATCTTATGAAAGAGTGTTTATCCCGAATCATTTAGTATAATTTTGTGTGGTATGTGTTCACGCTAGGATGAACAGGGGGTATTGTTTGCGAGGTGCAAACATCGTATCATAATTTAATGTTCATAGATGTCTGCGAAATAAGAAGGCAGCTCGCAACATAATGTCACAATTTCGATACTATCGGTTATTTTTTGGCGATCGTTTCATGCCCATGTAACGCATTTGCATTTGGGGGGCGGCTGATTTTCGATAAAAAAGTCGATATATCTTCGTTATGTGATCATGGATTTTAATGAGACTTGTATCATTCTTCATGGTATTATTAGGTCTATATCGTCAGCTAAACAAATCCTGGGGTGGACTTTCCCTTTAATGTTTGAGATACGAATAGTAAGACTCGTGTTCATTGTTTAAAGAATTCTATATAGGCCTATTTGTAATTGATCATAACGTGTTTCGTCTTAGCAGTTTCAGCAATATATTTTACCTAAACATTGCCCACCTCATCAACGATCCACTACTTTTTGTCAGGATATAATATAGCTTAAAAACCGCGAGGTTTCGAATTCAAGCTTAAAGTGGATGACAAGCCTTGCTTTTATTGTCTAATGAACAGACTAACCCCCTATGTGTCCATTGTTTTGTCTTTAAACATATTGTACAATACCATTGTAACGTGTACCGAATGTTAGTTCCTCTGTATCAGTTCTCATATCCATTTTGTGTACAATTTTGTTAGGCCTATGTGAGAACAAATACATACTTCAAAGTCATGTGGAAATGATTAAATCTGGAGGGAAAGAAAAGAACAACACAACTTTATTGACACTGATGTCAGTGGGCAGTGTACAATTTGTTTATACAAATAATAAGTTTTGCTTTTTTTTTTTGTAGTAAATTTCGTATTACTTTGTGGTTACAGAATCAATATCATTCTGTAATGCTTCAAAATCATACTGAATTAGAATTAATATACTTGTTAAAGTTGATATAGTTACCAAAGGTTATTATCTCGACTTACCATGAATTCCATATTGGCGGCTTCGGGTGAAACCTGTCCTCTCAGAAGATTATGTCTGTCTATAATTCCCTGGATCTCCTCTGCCGAAAACGACGTCGATCTCTTTTTACGACGTCGACGCTCGTCGTCCTCATCATCGCTTGCACTTCCACTTGATGTTTCTGAATGCTCATCTTTTCTGTCGAAAACGCGCGAACTAAATCCGTCATAAATTTCATAACTTGCATTCATGGCGAAAACAAGTGGTGTGCCAACGATGTACTTTCCAATATACTGATCATTCCTACCCCTGGTGAGTTTGCCATCCACTGAACTAAGAACCAAAACTGCTAACAAGAAGTAAACCCCCTCCATCGTTCCGATGTTTGATGACAAGGAGAAATGAAATCTCGGGGAAACTGGAGATCCGTGATTGGTTCCGAGTTGGATGTTGTCAAGTACTTTTCTCCCAGGAGAGTTGTACGCTAGCAGAGAGAAACTCTCAGATGATATCCAAACGATTGTTCTAAATTGCAAGATTCCTACATAAAGAACAATCTGATGTTACTCTGTAAGTATTTAACGTTTTACCGAGTACCTGCGATTGAAATCGTTATACTTTCTGCTAAGATTTAAGCTTAGTATAGGATTTATAATGTAGTTTCCGCGAAGTTTGGCAATCTACTGCTGGAGCCCACCTTTCCTTTTAATCCAAATGTAATTGGTCTCCGCTCGACTCTGTTGTGGAAACTCCACTGAAGTCAAGAGCTAGTCCTTGTAAAACCTTTATGGAATTACTTTCTCTATGTCTGATCCCATTGTTCGGTATAAAAACCATTCGATTCCCTTCAGTGTGCGCAGACCGTGGAAGAATCGATATACTGGCAGATTCAAAGGTTATATAACAACTGTGTGATTTCTAAAGGAGAACGAATTTTATTTAATCTAGCTTTGTAGAGTGTAGAACGGTTGAGTTGCATATTTACTTACCATTAGCAGGTGATAGTGAGAGTGTTAGTTTATGTGTCGACTGGTCTTGTTCGTATAGAAATACATGTAGCTTAAAGCTGACGAATGTGGCATTAAAGTACATTTCTATCTGTCTGTTTACACAACTACTCCCCCGGCCTGTCTCGTATTCTTCATATCACCACTTGTACATTTGAATAGGCTATTTTCGTAATGTAACCAACTTTAATGCAAACAAATTTACTGCAAACGTCTACGTGAAGTGCCTCAATAGAATTGTTTTATTCACCTGTAACAAATAATTGTATCTCAGTAGTCAGAACGCGATTTGCTTATGGATTATGGATTATGTGCCGTAGTTACACTTAACATATGCAGTCTGCATATTCTATTGAAATACAATTATTCTTTACAGGTGAATGAAATAATGTGTATAGAGGCACTTCAAACAAATTCTCAGAGATGTGAACAAACCTTTGAACCTTTTCTATCCATGTCTCTGTCTGTCTTCACAAAATATTTTCTCTCTACAAGTCTGCCTCTTTCTCTCTCGTTCTCTCTGGATATACTGTATTGTCTCTGCATTTATATACCACACCTTTTCTCTCTAATATCGATTTCTTCATTTTGTTTTTCTCTCAAAGGGAATACCTCACTTCCTTTTCATCATCATTCATCACCACTACCACCATCATCAATATCTTCATCATCATCATTTCCCGAGCCCCATCCATGATGCAATTTGATAAAAACATTGGCACACATATGAATAACGTTCCATTCTAGAATGATTTTATTTCATGAATAATAAGGACATAACAAAAACAAAATTAACGAAATGAACAAAATTAATTCCAAAAACAAGCTAGGTTGAGACTCTGGCAGAGAGAATGGTCGAAAAATCTTCATTATTTAATGGAACCAGTGTAGGTGAACGTAGATAATGTACTTCATGTATTCTACACCATCTCATCATGAAAGAAATAAAGAAGTATTTAACCTTAAAAAGTGAATAACAGATATTTTCCTTACAACCTTATTTAACTGGAAAGAGGATTAAAGTCTTGGCTACCACCCCCTCCCCCAAAAAACAAACACACAACAACAAACACAAAATTTAGATAAACAAAAGGACATTATAATGTGTCTTATGTTTAGGAAGGGTAAGAAGGCTTAACGAGACCAAAGAATAAGTAGCCCGTTACGGCTAGTTCAGATGACTTTGTGTGTATTCACTAAGCTCCACCTTATAAGATACAAAAAAAATGAAGCGTATTAGCTTAACATCTAAACGTCATCATAAACATTTTTTTTTTAAACGCTGCAGTTTTACCGCTTCATGTCTGAACGAGCCTTCACGTTTTCAAGGACAAATTGATGTGTATTATGTATTATGTTAGAAAAACTCTAAATTAATAGATTTGCAATAAGAATATGTTTTGAATATAAGCAATTGTGCAATCTCACGCATCTCTATTTATTTCATATCCAAGTATGCAAACCGAACTCAGTATTATTATTGTTTTCATTATTTATGATTTATGTACTATGTATTGTTTATATCTGGATTCATTTAAAAGTGTTAAAGCATATAATTATATTTATATGTCTATGAAATTATTTTTACCTTGTAAATTCACTTGCATCAGCCTCCAGCTGTATTGTTGAATATTCTAATAAAACCTTATCAAATCAAATCAAATCAAATAAGCAACATGTATACGAGAACGAGTGTGTATCATAGATGAAAAGGTGTATAGCAGCTTAATACTACTAAGGTACATAAGGAAAATGATATGAGCTTATATAAGCTTCATGTAAGGGAGAATGGCAATCATATTTCCATTGGCAAGTGGCATAATTAACTAATCAGCTTCAAAGGTAAATAACATATTCATTTCAATATCTTTAACACAGCAGTCACTCATTGGTGAATATATTTATTACATAATTTAAACATGACATATCTTTACATTGCATGTACATCATGCAATTGTCAGTAAACCCTTTGAATCCATGCTTTTTTCCAAATGCAAGGCAACATAAGTTCAGATGGGAGTGAACTGAATTCATGCTCTGTATTTATATACCGGTATGTAAGAAATGCTTTGAAATAAATGATTTGGAAACTTAATGGCTTCACATCCATACTAAAAAAATGTTATACGAAAGTTTCTTGAGACTTTTTCTTTTTCTCGAGACTTGCGTGTTGCAGTGTTAGAAAAAAAGAGGAGAAAAAAGAGCTTTAAAGAGATAAAGCACTCACTGAATACTCATGCACTTTTTTTGAAATGCGTGTTGTTATTAGAATTGGAGAAAAAAAATGATTGATGGTTATATATATTAGAGTTTTTATGGTATAAAAGGTTTAAGTTTACATACTTCAATTGCTTCTCCATTTGCAGAAATCATCAGGATTTATTCAAATGAAAATATATAACATACCGGTAACTAATCCAATAAGTTTATCAAACCAAACAAAATGAAGATATATTTTCATCTCTAGTTATAAGATTTATGTCTCATAAAAACGATTCTACTGAAATATTCAATAAAATAATCTCATTTAAGATAATTATATTCTTGTTTGAATATGTAAATGGGAATAAATTTATCTTGTTTTTAACACATTATTTCTTTTTAGATATAAACCTTCAATCAACTCAACATATACAAAATATTGCAAAAGAAAATATAAATCGGTTCTTTTTTTAAGCTTGGTAACATATACTAAACTTTAACAAACTATCAGGACCATCTGTTTAAATGCTTAAAAATTGGGAAGCATGTTGATAAATGATTAAAAAGATACACAACATAGAAAAATGCTATATTATAGGACTGCTTCCAGATATTTTCCTACTTTCAAGTGCTTACAGCATATATTGAAATGAAAGAAAAAACAAATATTTTTAAATATGAGTATACTTCTATACTTTTCAGGGGAGGGAAAAAGAGGAAATTCCAACTCCATCTCCAAGTTAAAAAAAAAATCAACAACGGTGAATTGTAATGCAGGACTTCTCCTTTGGCCATGCTTGTTCATTTGTAGGCACACAATAACACAAAAGTATGAAGAAAAGAAAAATCATGAAAATTGAACTGGATGAAATATATACAACGGTTTTATACATGCCATGATTAGTTTTGTTTCGTGATGATTTATCAATAGAGTCATGCAATACATTAACATTTTGGTGTACTGCACTTTTGACACAATATCTTACATTCCCTTTCGATATCAATACTTTTCTTTCCAACTAAATAAGGTTTCATCTACAATGTATGAAATACTGTTCATACAAAGTTTCTTAAGAAACCATACATTGTTACATGCCAGTAATATTGGTTGAAAAGAAAAGGCAAAATAGTAGACTGAAATCCCTTTTCGAAAGAAAAAGAATATTAATGAAAATATACTTACTTCATTCAGTCATTTAAAAAAATACAAAAATGGTCTCAACCAGTTTAGACAGAATCATTCAATTCTAATTCTACCAACCTTTACTAATTGACTGCATATACAGTACTTTCAGCAGTTCATCATTGCACATGTTTGTATTAAGCATAGGATAAGTACATGATAATGTTGAGCCACAAGGAGAACACAAATCCCTGGATTGTCTCTTTAGCATTCACACTCATCAATTATTGTGTTCACACAGATTACATGAGGAATCACTCGGTCCTGTGTCTGCTGTGTTCATTGCCGTCTCCCTAGCATTCACACAAGGGCCATGACTGTGTTCATTCCTGTCTCCCGGACATTCACACCAGTCCCATGTCTGTGTTGGTGCAGGTGTTATGACTGTGTTCATACTGGCCTCCCTGGCATTCACACCAGTCCCATGTCTGTGTTGGTGCAGGTGTTATGACTGTGTTCATACTGGCCTCCCTGGCATTCACACCAGTCCCATGTCTGTGTTGGTGCAGGTGTTATGACTGTGTTCATACTGGTCTCCCTTGCATTCACACTTAAACATGATTGTTTTCACACTCATCTAGTAGGGACGAATTGACTTGGTCCTACATCTGTGTTCACATCAGTCTCAAGTACAATTTAGACACCATTGCAATGACTGTTAACCCTGGTATCATTGTGTTTACATTAATCTTATAGTCTGCACAACTTTTCTTTGTAACCGAGTATACAAAGGCCTTGAAGAGGTATGCGCTGTTCCGTTCACATTTCTTTTCTGACAAGGAGCGTCATCTGCCCCTTTCACACGGCCATGGGTCCAGGGTATCAACTTATAGTCTTCCATTGATTTCCTGTTCCATCACAAGCAGGTCCTTCTCCTATATAACTCGTGCATTGTTCTTCCCTCCTAGATCTAGAAATCTACATATGAACGAGGCATCATAATAACATGTTGAACACTAAACCCAAGTTTACTTGTTGATGAATCCCATCTTATATAAAAATGATATTGAAATCATCTTCAATGGGTTAGTTGTCCTTATATACTGCCACACATCAATTTATTGTGTTTGCAGACTGTATATGTGTATACATGTACATCATATCTTTCAAATATTGTATTTTTGAATAATTGCATTGTGCCGATATTTATACTGCTGCATGTATAATTGTGATACAAACCTTGATATGGCGACACAAACCTCACATCCGGCATAAGGATATGTATAATTGTGTATAGAAATAACCCAGCTAAATCTATCTCCATCACTTCCCAAGTTGGTATACAAATACAAATCTTCTTTTCCATACCATTCTTTCTTAACTAAAACTAATTTCTTTTAGTTCATGCTAGCCTCAAATTTCATCTTATTACCTTATAGATAGAATCAAATTCTGTGTACAATATCAGACATTTATCCTAAATCTCTTGTCTTACCACACATTTTTCTGAAAGGCATATCAAGTGATGCCCTTAACCCATCGACTCTTGATTTCTCTCATTCCCATATGCATGATACAGATACAGGATCCATCAAGTTCTCGTAGGCAACTTCTTTCTCACATGGGTCCCGATCGAGGCATCAGCCATTAGACTCCTGCCCACCTTCCTCCAAGAGCTCCTGCCAAAGATGGGAGACACCCTGGTCTACCGGTACTCGTATCTGACCTCTATCTGAACATTCTGGAGCTCCTCCTGTTGCTTCCTGACTCTCTGCTTCCATCTCCCTCAGACAATCTGAATAGTGCATCTTTTTATTACAGGTACATCCATTCAATAGTTTGTTGCTCCTGTGGCATATTCTCTAGGGGGTCTACTGCCACCCTGTTCTATCTTTCGGTAGAAACAGATGTAGGCATCTCCTAAGAGTCTCCTGAGATGCTCCGGCAGCTTTTTGTCATCTGGTTGGTCAATTATCTTCTGGGGATCCTTTAACCATCCTTCAAAGTTCTTGAGGTGGGTTACCTTGGGAATATTGAAACCAGGAACAGAGGAGGCTAAGAGAAGAGGGGGAAAATACAGGAAAAGGACTAAATCAGTATTACATTCTTTGCTTTGTTAATTAATGATAATTTTGGGCCAAGATGTCAGATTTAGCATTTGCAAGCATTCTTTGATAATATATGTATTAGCAAACTTAAAGGCATATAAAAAAAATTAAAAAACTATTGAAACTATTACCATGATGAGAAGCAAAATTATCAGGATAACCATCATCCTCATCCTCTCCATCATTATCATCACCATAATCATCATTATTATTATCATCCATTTTCCTTCTTGTCACCACCACCAACATCATCATTACCGTCAGCAGCAGCAGCATTACTATAATAAATCACATTCAATGTTTATCATTATCACTTTAATTTTGATCATCATCATCCATTTCCTCCTCCCAACCATCACCACCACCACCACCGCCACCACCAGAAGAAGCAGCAGAAGAAGCAGCAGCAGCATCACCATTGCTTTAATCACATTTAATGTTTATCATTATCACTTTATTATCACTTTATTACTTTATCATCAGTATCATCCTCTTCATCTCGTTCACCATCATACTTACCATCTCTATCGGCCATGCTATCAAAGAACACCCAATGCGTGGGCTCCGTCTCCGTCTCCGTCTTCACAAACGCCACGTAATGACTCGTCTGAATGCACACCACGGCAAACAGCTCCATCCTCTGTCGCTGGAAGAGGAGCTTGTCTGTCGTTGTCCTGCTGACCATTTCAAATCCTTTCTGAACCTCTGGAATCAGGCTGAGCTGTTTTGTTCTGTGTGCTGGAAGACTACTGTGAGTCTGAAAAAATGAGGAATAAAAAAGGATATTGAATGTTGTATTCTGTGGAAGGTATTAGTAGTAGTCAGTAGATTTTATTACACTTATTTATGTTTATATTTTCTCAGTTGTTTAGTTAGTTTAGTATGTCAGCATTTAAATGTATGCATTATTCTTATCTGACGAGTTTGTTCTTTTATGACATACTCATAAGCTACTCATGAGGGACCTTAAATCCACAAGCCTTGCTTTCAACCAAGGTCACCTCATCTTTCTATTGTAACTCCATATTCTGTTAACTTTTTTATATATTCATGTCATATTTGTAAAGTGTGTTATGAAAGAAAGATAAATAAAACTTGAACTTGAACTTGAAGGTGCAAGCGCAAAACTTCTTGTGATTTGGTTCTTTATTTCTTTCTCTCATAATCGGTCTTCTGTCATTTAACTCATCTTTCCTTTACTCTCCCATCCATTTCTCACAGTTTTTAAACTCATAAATACCCTCTCTCATCAACACACTTTCAATCTTTCACATTTTTATCAGTCATTTTTTCTCTCTCACTACAATTTTATCAAAATATAACTGAATTTTATGTTACATCTTTCATGATCACCATCTTCATCTCTCAACCACTTTTGCCCCTCTCTAATTCTTTCTTTCTGCCTATACTGACATTTCTCTCTTTTTAACTCTCTCTCTCTCTTCTGCTCCTCCTCTCTCCGTCACCCCTTTCTTTGTATCCACCCCTCACATTCTCTATACTATACTCACCATATCATAACAGCCTTGGCAGTAAGATTTGATGAATTCTTCAGAGATCTCTTCATCTGGTCTGCAGTCTCTACATTCCACCTTGGCCAGTTCTCCACAGATAGTGCACTGTCTTGGATCTGCAACAAACAAACATCATAAGTAACATGAAGACATTACATATATAGAAGTTTATCGGACTACAGAAAGAGAGAGAGAGAGAGAGGGGGGGGGGGAGAAAGAGAGAGAGATAGAGGGAGGGAGAAAGATGGAGGGAGAAAGAGAGAGAGGGGGATAGAGGGAGGGAGAAAGAGAGAGAGAGAGGGAGAGAGAAGAGAGGGAGAGAGAGAGAGAGAGGGAGAGAGAAAGAGAGAAAGGGGAGAGAGAGAAAGAGAGAAAGGGAGAGAGAGAGGGGGACTGCCCTCTTCCACAGCATTGAGTGAGTATTATTTTCAATGTAGTTTTACATGTATCTGAGGAATTTATAATTCAAATACATGTATTGTATTGTATTTATTAAACTTCATTGATGTACATACATGTAACTTTAAATTTATGATCTCTATCTCAACAACTAACAGTATACACATAATAATGACATTACAATTTCTTAAGCAGGTCATACAATGGTTTATCTGGCTCTGATATAACTTACAATTTTCAAGTAGATCAGTGATGTCGATGGTTAGACTAGGTAGAATCCTGCTATACATCTTATAATCCTTTCCAAACCTTGGCATCTGTACAATCAGACACTCTGGAATCTACAAAAGAAGAATTTAAATAGATAAATGTATTTCAAATTCAAATTTCAAATTTATTCATGTTTCCAACAAAACATTAAAAATCAATTATAAGCATTTAAAACAAATTAAAGAAATACATGTTGGAAACAGAGGGGTCCACTAAAAAGCAATGCTTGTACAGGTGTGAACACCTCAAATGTAACTTAGGAATAATGAGTAATTAAATTAACTAATCTGTAACTACAAAAGGAACTACAAAATAGGGGAAAGAAAAAGGGGGATGCCAACAGACACGAGAAAGGGACAAGACAATACTTTACACGACAAAGATAGAAGAACACGGTCATAATACAAACAGTAGACAATGACAAAAAGAAGTGAGAGATCGAGGGTACAGAAAATAATACTAAATGTACAGATGTTCAGCTGAGATGTGAAAGCTTTGGATAACAATTTAAGTTGAAATGTCAAAATATCTTCAGTAACTGGTCCCAATCGGTAAAAAGCTGCAGGAAAGACACTCTACAGATTTTCTTATCATCCCCAAAACATACTTAGCTCGTATTCTACTAAATCCAAACCTGAAGGTGCTGGGCTTAGGCTTTTTGTTCATAATCTAAGAAAGGAATTTCGTCTGAGGTCAAAGGTTTCCTGTGTTAAGCATGATTTTAGACACGGGAACAAGTTTAACCATATTTGTAGAATACACGCCTGACTTCAAATCCGTTTTGATAAGAATTTAGTAAAAGTGCACTACTAACTATTCAGACAACCTGGGCCCGTCTTACAAAGAGTTACAAAGATATAAATCGCAACTTATTTGCAATTGATATCAATCGTAACTATGTACATAAGAGATAGGAGACTGCAAACTTGCGATTGATTTGGATCAATCGTAACTCTTTGTAAGACGGGGCCCTTGACTAAATTAAAGAACAGGACAGAAATGAGAGTATTACCTCGACCAGCTTGAGCTCATTATCCAAGAAGGATTGATGGAGGAGTTGTTCCACCTTTGGTAGCTGCAAGGAGTCGTTCTTATCCATGAAGATCTGATACAAGTACTGGTTGTCTATCTCCTTTGTATCTCCATGCCTGAGAGAACAAGAGAAAAATGCATAATTCCAAATACAGAAAATCATAAACAGAAAGACATTTTACAATGGCACCAACAAAAATTCTTGTACTACATCCAACTTTGATCAAACGAAATAGCATGTATACAGCCTAAAGCTGTATAGAAATTGTTTACAATTCTTAATAATCTACTAGATCCTGAATGAAATACTTTCAACAAACATGATATAAGGATATAAGTAAAACAAGAATAACTTTATAAAGTCTTTGCAGTTGTTATGAACAGCAAAATATGTACATGTAGTTCATATTTAAACATTAAAAACAAAAAACTTGACTTGGCTACTAAATACATGTAAATAGGAAATTGGATGCTGAAAATCAAAACATTACATACTTGGCAACCAAATTGAGGGAAGGGGATTTATAGCTGTGTCCAACAAAAAAAACTTGTTTGCTAGCAGGTATAGTGTGAAGTTTCATGATAATACTATCAAGTTGTCAAATCCTTTTGGACAAAAACCGATATTTTTTTTTTAGATATCAAATGTACAAATAAGTAGTTAACTTCCCTGTTTGTATGTACATAGAGTCATCTTAAATAAAAGCATTGTTCCGGGACATCAGAAACATGTTCACATCCGTGCAAGTAACAAATCACAACAAAATCAATTCACTTCACTTGAGTGCTGGAGGCTATGCCACAAAGTAACTGTACATAAACATGGTCACATAAAAAAAACTATAAGATCTATTATAAGCACTTGAACTAATTATAAATTGCATGTTGTGCAAACACTCTAAATATTTCCCCTTCAGTCTTTTCCCTTATTGGTAATTACATACTTCCAAGAGTAGAAGTATAGGGGAAAATATCAAGAAAAGAAGTATTTATCAATCTACAGATGAGTTATTTAAAATGTATATCTAAAACAGGCAAAATATAGCACTTTGGAACGTACATACATTGTACATTACAGATTAATGGTGTTTGAAAATGAAAACAATACTACAATGGTGCAGATTTTCTGAAAAGCTGACACCTCAGAATCAAAATGTCTTTTAAGAATTGGGGCATATTGAAAACATGAATAAAGAACTGAAACTATTGCAGCTAACTTGTAAACAAATAAAGACGATTGTTTGACCACATATATATATATATATATATACAAAAAAAAGACCTTCTGAGGTCCCATATACATTTTTTCCCTATCATTACAAGGCAAATATAAATAGGATGGTAAAGATGATGTTTTTCCATTTGTGATGGCTCATTCATTACCAATAAATACCTACACTTTTAACCATCTTTATATCATGGATTACCATTAGCTAACCAAACTTTCATCATCATCATCATCGCCATCATCATCATTGTCATCATCCTCATCATAATCATAATCATTATCATCATCATTGTTATCATTATCATTGTCATCATCACCATAATTGGCATCATCATCACCATCAACTCGCCATCACCATCATCATCATCACCATCTCCATCATCGATTCCTTATCCCCCATGTGTCAACTATGCAGTCCCTTTCAGTATTTTACCTTGTTTTGATGAGTGGCTGAGCCTTCAAGACATCCCTGACAAGCATATGAAGCAGTTCTTCTGGGTCCTTCTCCTCATTGGTCATTCCTGGTAAGAGCCCTAGTTTATCAAGATGAAGACGCAGGTCTCGTACTCGATCGGCTCGTACAAACCCATGCCTAAGTGGAAATTAACAAAGCATGGTCAGGACCAGCAAATCATACAACATGTCAAAAATTAAAGTTAAACGGTCTGTTATCCATCATCATTGCCTGTCCTAGCACATGTATATGGTGGTCACTCCTCAGTGTTTACATTAATATTTTTTGTGTCATATCTTCTACAAAAAAGATTTATAACAACATATCGTCGTCCGGCTGGCAGAAGCAAGGCGTTAGCGAGCGAGCGACTCAAAAACTACTTTTCGAGTTATTTGCATTTAAAGATTTGTTTCATATTCAAACTGCTTTCCGTCCCGAAAATTGGTTTATAACTTAAAAGACTAATAGAAATGATATAGTAGAACGCGGCCACAATTTTTTTCTCGGAAATAAGCAAGTTTTATAAAAGTTTGAGGCAATTTAGTGCTAACGCCCTTCTGCTTAGCGGCTTAATTTTTTGACCTGAAAATCAAGCTAACGCCTTTCTGCCAGCCAGGCGACGATATGATGATAACCTGATGATTTCCTGAACCATCCATATTCCCCTCTTACAACACACGTTACAAACCAACCCCCTCCTCTTTAAACATCCACACAAACAACCATTCACCCCCTCTCACCATAAAACATCCCCTCGCCCACCACTAATACCATCAAACAACCTACCCACCAATCAAACCCACTAACACAATCTTACTGTCTAAGAGGGTTTACTTTCTTCTCGCTTAGTATGGTCTGGATTTCCCCTGCCCCAATTAATTCCTCCACCAAAACTACCACCACAACTACCACCAAACAATTCCCCCCCCCCCCACCAACCAACCAACAAGGTGACACTGAGAATCTTACTGTCTAAGAGGGTTGACGATTTTCTCCCGGACTATCCTCTGAATTTCTTGGAAGTGCTCCACATCGCTCCCGTCCTTGGGTCGCACCAGCAAGGTGTCAAAGGTGAGATTGAAAGAGAACATGCTGTAGAGGGTCACGTCTAGGTAGCAAGAGTTCTGGTCTCCCTGGATGCCCTTGTTCTCACCCACTGAGCCCTGCTGAAACCTTTGAGGCCTCACATAGCCCTCAATGATGGGTGATTCCTGGTTTCCAAAATCTGTATCAGCAGCACAGAAAAGAGCATGCAGTGAAATATAAATAAGCTTATTAAATACTTTGAACATGGCAGTCTGTATGCCAAATCACATTCAATATACAATAAACACAATGAATATTTTACTGATAACTAGATTACAAGTTTTGATAAGGCATTCATCCTCATTACCAAGTTCCTCAGAGAGGACTTAAAGCTGCCTGTCCCCTGCTTATTTACTTATAAGCATATACATACTTGTTTAGCAGTCACGTAAACAATCATCATCAAAGACTCTGAAGGTGAAAATTTCATCTTTTATGCATCCTTGTGGGGCTTGCTTAACCCATGTTAAAATATGCTAACCATCTGGATATACATGTAGGGGTGTTGGTACATACATGGAGCATACATCGCCATTGATAATGATAATGCATACCTAGACTGGTTTCTCTCGTGAAGACCCTGTAGGTATCAGCATTAGTTGGGAACCGTGAATCTGGTCTACACTGAGACAGATAGACAAAGACTGCCTTCCGTGATCCACATGTGAAGTATTGCATACCTTCAAAGCTGCCGTCAGTACCACCAATAATCGGTTCCTCCTGAAAATGATGAAAATGGTGAAAATGGTGATGACTAATAGCAAGAGACAGACAAACGCCAAATATAAACTGTTAAAGCACCTACCAAGTTTGCCCCTATTGGTTGCTATTTGCTACTTTTGATGTTTTACCGGCAAGTTTCCTGAATGATTTGTATGACACATGTTTATCGATTCTAAGAATATCATTCTGTGAAGTCATGATCATCTGGTATGTCCCAATATGCTTTCCTTATTCATCGTATTCTTTATAAAATGGTTACAATAACTTGGTTTTTATGAAGTGCTTTCAGTGTATTTTCTTTACTTATGTCATTAGATTCAATGATCATCATTATTTTCACTATCAAGCACTATATTTGATACTCATAAAAAAGTTGCCTTATGAAATATAAAAAATAGAATGGAAGATTTTGGTCCGACTGACAAAGTTAGATATTCATGATTGAACAGACAAAAGTAGGATAGGAGTAGAGGATGAAGAGTAGTAACTTCGAAGATATGGCTGGAATAGGAGTGAAGGAAATGGGACAGTACAGATGGAGAGATATTAACAACAAAGAAGGTTAAGAGAGATATGATCACCAGTCAAAGTATATGGCATATATGGCACCTACACTACAATGAAAGAAAAGAGAGAGAGAGAGAGAGAGAGGGGTAGAGGGAGAGAGAGAGGGAGGGGGAGGGGGAGAGAGGGGGACAGGGAAAGAGGGGTGGAGAGAGAGAGAGAGAGAGAAAAAATGGGAGGGGTAGAGGGAGAGAGAGAGAGAGAGAGAAAAAGGGAGGGGTAGAGGGAGAGAGGGAGAGAGAGAGAGAGAGAGGGAGTGTGGGGGGAGAGGGGTGGAGGGTGGAGAGAAGAGAGAGAGCATCAATGAAGTCATTAACAAAATCTAAATAAAGAGATAAGATATATACATACTAGCTCTATACCAGCTATCTTATCATCAAGCCAATTAAGAATAGTATTCAGTGACTTGATGACACCATAGTGGGACTCCCCTCTAATCTTCACTTCGACGACAGACTCAACGTCCAGATCCAACTTCTGTGCCTCGGGGGACCTGTCAACGACGATGATGTCCTTGTCGTATCCTACACGATGTTGGGGGTATTGGTAGGAGGTGCGGTGTGCATTCTCCTCTTCAAGATTTTCCTGGTAGTTCTCAAAGTTTGTTTCCTGAAACCATCTTCGGTAGGCTGGGGATCCTGTAAATTATTTAGAGAATGGTATTAATATTGTGTTTTTCTATGGGGCAATTCATCAGCAAATGTTCTCTTAAGCAGATACAGGACACAATCTCACACAATAATGTCATAAAGTAAAACATCACAGGAGATACTACATCTCTTGTGCTCTTGTGTGAGTTAACAGTTACCATGATCAACAAGAACACTGGGATGAATAAGATGTAAATATAAGAAGAAAAATGGGAAGTGTTTTGTTTTGACATCATTTAATCTCCAGGAATGATGCAGACCATTTGAACTACCTTTGTCATTTCCATAATCAATCAATAACTTTAAAATAATATCTGCATTATTAATTGAGAAGAAGAAAAAAATTGGAACATGTTTTCCCATTTTTGTACATATTGATTCACCCCTTACTGTACATAATGTTGATAGTATTAATTTCTGGATGTAGCAAGAACTGTAGTCGAAGTCTGGAGTCCTGGACATAAAGCAGGAGTAAAACTTGTGACTAAAAACATCTAGCATAAGATCGCAGGGTCAAAACCACGATACCTTTGTCAAATATCAGAACATTTTATAAAAGAATCACAAATATAATACAATTTATCTGCTTCTATGCAAATATTCATAGGATTAGCCAAATACAATTCATTGTTCTTAATTACAATCCTCCCCTAGTGGCTTCATCCATTAATGATAATGGTCAATACAAATGCCCAATAATGAATGAAACATCAAATAAGAACAGAAGGAACATGGCAATTTTCTCTTTTGTATCTAATACTTTACTACTTGATCCCCCTCATACTCATGTTGCTAACATCATTCAACCAAGTTAATTGAACTTTAAAACATTTATCAATACTAGAAGTAATTCAGATTTAAAATAAGATAACTGAAAAACAAGGACATGAAATCATAGTGAGACCTACATGATCTCTATACAAAGCATACTTTATCAAACAAGTAGGTATGCAAAATATATGTTGCAAAGTTGTGCAGCTGCTTCAGAACAGAACTGAAACCTATGTGCACTTGGGCATAAGACCTACATGAATGGAAACATGTTTACAAGGGAATTCCCATCAATACATCTTAAAAATAAATGTTACTATGTTAAAATATCCTTTGACAATGATGCTCCACCAATTTTATTTTTAGTCAGCACAAACTCCTCCCTTTAAGAGAAAATGGATCGTAGGATAAAATCGAGATTTCTCTGTCTCTTCCTCAGTCTGTCTTTCTCTCTCTCTCTCTCTCTCTCTGTGTTAACATGCATGAACATGTACATGTATCTATCTCTGTCTCTCTGTCTATGTCTCTTTTTTTCTCTCTCCATCTGTCTGTCTCTATCTCTCTCTCTCTCTCTCTCTCTCTATCTTTCTTTCTACGCTACATAAACTGATCAAGGCAAAAAGTACAATGACAAACCTGAAATCATGGAACTTGGCAGCTGAAGTAGATGGGGAGGTATAGGCAATAAAAATGAACAATTATATGGTAGACCCTCATACATATTAATGCTGCTTTCGTAGATGAGTACAACAGAAATTGCTAGAAACTCGAAACTGTAAAATGAAATGATCCACAGGCTAGGGTTCCCCAAGCAGTTCTTAGTGCAACTGAAATCCTTAGAAACTCCAAGAGATCAATCAAGACTCAAGAGTTCTCCTAGCAGTTCTGAATTCAATTAAAATCCATGGAAACTCCAAAAGATTTCCCTTTATTTTAATCCACAGGTGAATGTTCTCCAAGTACCGGTATATGTTTGAGTTTGGTGGAGATCCTTACAAACTCCAAGACGCTGAGAGAAAAAAGTAAGTCCCACAGGCTAAAATCCTCCAAGAAGTTCTGAGTTCATAAGAAATCCTTGGAAAATCCATGCAATGTTTCGCAAAGAAGAGTTCTCCATTCAATCTCAAAGGCAAAACTAGTTTGATATCATGTAGCAAAGGCTTTTTATAGGTTTCCTTTCCAACAGCCAGATCTTGTCAGAGTCGCCTGATAATAAGAGAATCGGTTTCATACCATCATGCTCCAACCAGTACAAACAAGAATCTGAGATATCAGCTGTTGACAACTGACATACTACACTGGAGGGTCATGCATATTCATATCCAAACATTGGGAGTGGTAGTCTGCAAACACAAACTCCTTGACATATTTTGACTACATGAATAATTTTGTTTTTCTTTTACAAGGTATTATATGAAGTCTATCATACATCATACATCATACATCATATGCCCTAACTTGAGCAAACAGATCAAACTTTCCCTACATTTCTCACATCCTAAGATTCCTACAGTATATATTTAACACTGTATATTAGTACCATTATGCTTACAATATGCAACCACAATATGATTAACTAATTCCAGGAGGGAAAAGGAGAAGTACATTTTCTTCTGTCTCAGGTACAACTAAAAACAAAAAAATGAAGAGCTTAATGGATACACCAGCCAACTGTGCCGAAACTATGTGCTTGGTTTTAATGCAAAGGCTTGAAAGTATACTCTGGGTCTGAGTTTCAAGACTATTCCCAGGCAGTTGGAGCCAGTTCTAAGTATGGGTGATGATGTCATCATATAGGTAATTCCCATGTGATCCTTTGCAACATGCAATCACGATGCGATGTGGACATGGGTGTGACTAGAAATTGCTGGAAGAACAAATGTGGGTGATTCACAGTGTTCTATTTGCATGGAGGGTAGGGAACTTATCTTTGATAATCTCAATATGTGCTGCAGAGTTTATGACTTGTGTTTCTTCCTCATGTGTTGTTTATTTTGGTTCCTCTTTAGCATTGTAATTACAGCATCTAAGAGGATATTGTCATTGGCATGCTTGTATTTTTTTTCTCATTCATGTAGCATGTAGTATGAAAAGAAACAAAGAATAAGAATAAATAAAATAAATACTATTTAAAGATAAATCATAAAATGTAATGTATCTCTAAAATGTATCTCTAAAATGTATTTTAAAGTTCAAAGGAATATATAATAGAGTGGAAGGCAAAATTCTTTATGCATATGAGTTGAATTATTTAACATTTCTGAACCATAACAAAGA
>JAVYIG010010827.1:0-65843 GCA_035222895.1 Strongylocentrotus droebachiensis
ATGATTGCAATATTGAATGAGTATGCCTTGGATGGAATACTTACCTCACGAGTATGTCGACAGCCTTCCAATTCTCCTACGTCCAGTCCACCAGCATGCGATCTCAACTTCCTCCTCCTTATCACCACCAGAACGACTAATGTCACAAGAACAGAGAGTGCAATTATTATAATTATGGAAAACGCAATGGTCATCGTACTGCTAGACCGACTTTCGTAGTTTGTGATACCGTGTTGTACCTGAGTGGTATACATCAATGCTGCTGATGTTGTTGTGTTCGGCTCGGATGTCCTGTCTTCCAGTTGTGAACCTACAGCAGTTGGGGTTGAAGGCTGCCAGGAGGGTGGTGGTGTAGTATTTGGCAAAAGAGAAGTAGAATCTTCGGATGAGATATCTGGTGATGGGTCAGGCTGGGTAGAGAAGACCGTGGTCGTCTTCTGTGTGGATAACGGATCAGGCTGAGTTGGGAAGAATATTTTTAATGTGTTCGTTGATGATGGGTGAGTTTTGGTGGGGAAGAACGTCGTCATTGTCTGCGTGGATGACTGACTAGACTCAATCGGAAGAGTGCAGGAAATATTTGATAGGATGCCATCCGATGAAGATAGTCCAATAGAATGTCCATGTATCGATTCATTTAAAAGCCTTGATGATAATTCTAAACGGCTATTGTTAACCATCCCTGTGACAGTTCTTCCACCAACTCTGAGAGATACCGGTAAAGAATCACTCAAACGTAACCCGAAAAGATCACATACCACATTTGATTCCAAAGAACAATTGCAATCGATGGCGCTGACATCATACGTATACAACAATTTTGGTTCGAGTAATCCCTTTTGATATGAAACGCAGGTGTAGTTAGCTGAATCTTCCTCAGCTATGTTGGATATGTAGAGTGCAAGAGAAATTTTCATCTCACTCGAGGAAACGTTTTCATAGCTGTACGAAAAACATGAGTCTTCTTGGAAACGTTGCCAGATGAATCCGTTCTCATTTTGGGGCCAGCGGTTGCTATGTACCTGTCTCCTAATGATCCTACCGTTCTCTGAATCCAGTATAGAGTAATATTTGGATTCCAATCGGTCACACAATCCAGGGTTATGTCATCCCCGGTGTTTAAAGCCTTTTTTAGGGATATAGCAGACCCAGGAGAAAATATTGTAGACCAAGTCACGCATATCAGAAAAGTTGTAGATAGAATGAAAATACCCATGTCCGTAGTTTAATTCACAGCAAAAATGATAATAATTCAAATCACTTTCTCAAGGTAAAATATTGTCCAACCTTGTTTCCTTTGTCAGTATTTCGAAGAACCGAAATAATTGGAAAGTAACTGCATAGTTGTTCTCCATTCGTTTATATATAATCATTATTTCTTCCAAGATCGTTACATTATGAAAATCAATGTGGAAAACATCCTCACTTGATAAATATATTTCTGAGAGTGCATAACTGATGCCATCCCTCATGAATAAAGCTCCTAAGTCTGAATAATAAACTACCTTGTGAAAGAGAGATCGAAAGTGATTTTCGTAATATCCTTGCCGAAATAATCTGCTATCAAAAGGCTCCACTTAATTCTACCGAACAAATTAAGTACCGATAAACTGGTAGCTAGAGTCATTTGGTAAGTTGTTTATGAACGACGAAAGACCATTAACCTCTTTGTTTGCTTAGGTGTGAATTTCCGCTTGCGCTTGAATTCAATTGTATTTTTGGGACGGTAAGTCATGAAACCAAGAGCATTTTTTTCAAAAGAAGCAACTAGCTGATTGAAGTCATCATTGTATATGCTAAATGCGTGGGCCTGGCATAATGATGTATAAACATCAGTGGCGTATTCAGGGTTTGAGTAAGCATTTATCGAGTATTTAACAAGTTTTGAAAGTAATTACTTCATTCCTATACTGTGTTATGAAATCCCATACCCATTTACAAGAAATTTACCAGGGCTGCGAAAAAACCCCGCTTAATCGCAAGTCATTGGCAATTTGATTCAGCAAACCATAGGCGTACATGGGATGGGGTTCTTTCCGGTGCGAGATGAGGGGGATGACCGGCCCTAAGTGTCAAAGTGCCCCATAGTGTCCTCGTTGTCTGGTGGAAAAACAAACCAATGCCATTCGTTTTGTCCTCTTTATTTGAGGACAATTGCAAAAAAACAAAAACATTCTGATTACTAAAGATATAGCGTTAGAGTTCGGTTAACAACTGAGTTTGTATCTGAGGAATAGTCTTAGGTCTACTATCAGGTTTTATGTTACAGTTAGAGGTAAAGATAACGATTAGTGAAAGTGTATGGGTTAGGTCCAGGAGCATTTTATCTAAGAATCTTTCATCAGGCAAGACTTTTTCTCACAATGAGAATATTACCTATTCACTCCTCCACAATATATA
Organism: Strongylocentrotus droebachiensis; assembly: GCA_035222895.1. Classification (NCBI taxonomy): domain Eukaryota; kingdom Metazoa; phylum Echinodermata; class Echinoidea; order Camarodonta; family Strongylocentrotidae; genus Strongylocentrotus; species Strongylocentrotus droebachiensis. The sequence continues at coordinate 2,401 of JAVYIG010010827.1, forward strand.
TATATATATATATATATATATATATATATACATAGGCCTTAGTTCTGACAGAGAAACTAGACAAGTCGAAGATCAACAATGCAGTTTGTAATAATTGTGACGATTTCAAGACCTCTTTGGTCCTAGATAATATATACGATCAAGCCTTCATGATATTTTTGAGTACGTTTCTTCTCTTTTTTCCTATCATAGTGACCATTAATACTCAATAATATCGTAAATAAAATGGCCGAAAAATTCGACGAGTTGAAGGAGTACATTGAGAAGAACCCCTCGAAGCTGAACGAGCATCTACCTCGAATCTTAGAGGAAATCAAGAAGGATGACACAGGGGATTTCATCAAGGAGTTAAATTATGTAATTCGGGATGAGGTGATGGATGCAGTCAAGGCAGCGTAAGTAGAGCAATTTAGTCGTACCTTAAAAAGTGGATTGTCCAAATGGTCCTACGGCGGTTGGAGCACGTGTCCCTGACCCATCACTATGAAGATGGAAAAGAGTAATAAAGGGGTATACAACATAAAGAAGTGTTAAGAAGATGATACCGGGCAGGTCCAAGTTTTTAAGTAATTTGCTTTATTACTTTAATGCAGTTCTGAAGATATTGACGTAAAATGTGTTTTCCATTACATATTTGGTCAGATAAAAGGTCTAGCATGGCTATTAACTTAATACGATCACCAAGTACATACTACAATTGTATATGTAATTTGTGACGTACGGGATGTGTAGCTTGGTCTTACTTTTCATTCCTCACCCCTTCCCTTTATCCACTTACTATGTCAAGCTCCCTCACAGGTACCTAGAAGGAAAGACTGAACTGATTATTGGGATTTACGAACGAAATTCATTTATGAGATTATTTACATTTGGAGGGGGCGGGGATGGAGGGATGGAGAGATATTTGGGACAGCCCCGCCCCCAGATGAATGCTGCATCTGCTAATGAATTTACAACAGTTATTAAACAACTTTTGTGCAATATCAACGTGCGCACCCCTCTCCCCCTCCACAAGCAATATCAAATTCACTTTTTCTTCTCTTCATTAAGTTGGAAAAACGACATATACGTAAACTTCTAACTAAAGCTAGTAAATGAAATTCAGACTTTGAAAATATTGCTAGTTTGGAGTAGTGTGAGTATTACCAAAAATAAAATTGTGGCATGTAGATGAGAATCAAATAGGCATCCGGACAGCGTTTTAGGAAACCGTCAAGTATCAAGTTCGCTGACAACTTATCGAAATGCGTCTATTACATAACTAGGGTTTTACTGCACATGTCACTGAATTCATAATTAGGACGGTTTCGTGAAACGCTGTCCAGGTAGAATCATACCCCGCCCCCCCAAAAAAAAACAAACAAACAAAACAAAAAACAGTCATGCTAAATGAAAAATTCGTGAGAACCTACTTGCGGGATTTTTGTTTTGTTTCTTAGTTATTTTTTGTCTGGATAACCAATCTGTCTAGACTAAAGACTTTTCGATATATTTGTTGTCCCCATTTCCTTCAGGAAGAACAAGCATGAACAGATAATGGCTGAAATATGTGTGGAATGCATGAAGAAGAAGACTGAGTTGCATCTTGCCAGGGCCAAGGATATCTTTGACGCGAAAACGGTTATCAAATGGAAGGTAATATTAATTTCATTACTTCAGAAATGATTGATTCTTGTGAAAGGTAGATGTCGAAGGAAATAGACGGTTTGCTGACTTCGTGTTCCTTTCTCTACTAGTTCTGGAACCCATAATAAGCTTTTTTTAAAAAACGTTTTGTAGCTACTATACGAGCAGTGCCGACACAGAACACATACGCGAGTTAGAAAATGTATCATTAAAACAAAGTGTCTAGACGGAAAGGCATCCCTAGTTTCTTATTGGACATATGAGATCAAGAATAAAAAACTAGTGATTAAAAGTGAGATTTTTTTCTATTAAGTTCCACCATGGATGGGTGTCCCTACTGTAACAACACGTGAAGCGTACTTTGCATGCGTTTTTTCAGCAAACTCTTACCTTTTAAGTTCAAGATGAAGTTCAAGTGTAGCTGTGAGTAAGAATATAAATAAATAAATAATAATAACAACATTTATAATGCGCACGTATCCACCCCAAGAGATGCTCAAGGCGCCTAACAAGGTAAGTACATTGAACCAATACTGGCCTGATGCTGCCTCGAATCAAGTCAATCTAGCCTATCCATTTGAAAGGCTAATTCCACCCTGACATTTCGTTGTTATTTCTCATACAGCTTTATTCTGACCATAAATAATATTAAAAAACAAACATCAAAATGGCAGATTACAGCCCATAAAACTGTTTACGATTGTATTCCAATTCTCTGCAGAGCCCCTGGACCATGTCATTCAACTGCTATGTATACTGTCATCTTTATAGATCCACTATGCACACATTGTTTGCCGTAACTATGTCGGCCAGACCTCTGACAAACCTATTTAGATGTCATGGGGAAAATTCCGTTCAAATGTTAGCCGTAAAACTTGTGAACAGGTAGGTCTATTCTCATGTGTTCTCAGTTCTATCGTAGGTGTACAAAACGTTTTCCTTCTTCTCTTAGGGCCACGTGGGCGCCATAGAAAGGATTCTTCAAGACCTTGCGGAACCAATCGAATGGGTGCCCACGGACCGCGAGAAGAGAGACATGGAACAGGGTGAAGAGAAGAACCTGTCCTGGTGGGAGTCGGGTAAACATCTCAAGAAAACCATTGAGGAGATGATCGAAGCATTCAGGTGAGTTCTGTTGTCCTGGGGGTGTTTCACAAAGATCCTAAGTTGGACTTAAAAACTATGGAAAGCCGTTCACATCCTTGAAAATATATTGTAACATTTATTTTAAAAGGCATGAAATGTTGATTCAAATCATTCATATTTTCTATTATCATAGGAGCTTTCATGTTCTTGATGTGGAATTTATGAAAAGTCTAAAATACTTGAATTTTTGCTTTTGAATATATTTCATTACAAGGCTACAAATGGCTCTCCATAATATTTAAGTCCAACTTAGAGTTAAGTTTGGTTTAGAATCTTTGTGAAAAACCCCCAGGAATTACTTGAAAATATTAACGGCCAGTACAGTTTTTGGTCCGAGGGCGTCGTCAGACTACTGCTTTAATTGTTGGGCAAGCACGAAACAAAAGAATCTTCACCCTGTTGTGACCACTGAACTGGAACCAAGTCGGCCAGCCTCTAAATATAGATGCCTTTGATATATATGGGGTTGTCTAACCAATCCTGCTATTTCAAGGTAGTACAAGTCTAAAATGTTTTTTTTAGGAACAATAGGATTTTAAAAAATACACAAACTATCACAAACTGTAATGAATAAAAGAAACAAAATAAAACAAGAAATAAAACAAACAATTACAACAAAAATACAATCAAAATAAAATAAACAATAAAAGAAAAAATAAACAAAAAGCATTGAAATATCCTTGTTATTATTGTCCAAAACTTTTGATGATTAAATGTCATTTCTTTGTAAATTATTGTTCTTCACATTGTAGTCGAGACAAGATTCTGAAGAAAGTTGCAGGATCTTTTCTGCACCTCCTGACGGCGTGCATGGAGAGTGCTTCTGACATGCACATCGTGGTGGCGCTTGGTATAGTCGAAACCACCGAAATGACATGGGAGGTAAACCAAAAAATAAAGTCTGTAGCTTGTTATGCCGTTTGATTTGATTTGATTTAATTTGATGGTTTGATGTTGTAACAAACTATTGGGTGTATTTATCATTATTTGGATGATTCTGAAACCTCGCAATACACAATTATTTTATTGTACTATCAACATTTACCAAATGTAATCCAGTCTCCTGACTAGTACTCAAATTTATCTTTCATCACCAGGGTACTGAAAAGCTGATCCCTGACGTACTCGAAGCCTTTCTTAAATGGCTTCGTCGAGAAGACACGGATTTCGAGGGAAACCTCGATCACAAGTACTTAGGACATGAGATTCCAGACTGGGACCTGCTAGAGAATGCTGGGTAAGTTCTGCTTTCAGGGGACTTTTACGTGGACGGTAACCGCAATTAATTATTTCGAGGGCTGGTAACAACCAGCCGACGCCGCTTTAAAAACCAATTGGATTAATAAGTAACCCAAAAGAGAACCTGAATCCTTCTTATTCTTTTTTTAGATAAAATCCTGGAACACAATTCGATTTCAGTTGGTGCCCGAAATGAGCATAATTTTTATATACATATACTGATAAAATAATTGAAAAGAAAATCGTTGAAAGCTCCTTTCTTCATTATTTAAAATATATATATAAATAACTTCGTTGAAAGCAAATTAAGGTTTCAACATCTTGGGTATATTTTAAGTGTGATCGTTTAAATCTCTAACACTCCCATTTTAAGTCACATCGGATAGGTCTTATCTTCTAATAACTTACTTGATCAATCTGAAGGGGCAAAGACAAATATGGATCAATACAGTTATGAGAAGATAACATTCATCAAGAGGAAATATTATTGTCAAATTCATTTCATAAAAAAGTGATAAACAAAATTTATTCCAGCTTTAGGGGGAACGGTGCACTTTGTATAATACTTTTCAATGAATAAGTAATATCTTTCATCTCAGAAAATCAAGCGTGGCTCCCTTGAAGAATCTCATGGAATATTGTCTGGAACAAGAACTGGAGGGAGACGGGCTGCGTAATAAACTCTCAGTCCATGGGAATATTCTTCGTAAAATCATTTCAGGATTCATCGATAAGGTAAGTTCTTTGAAGCTAATCTTGACTTATTGAGAAGAAAAACAAAACAATATGAGTAATAATTATCCAAATTATGTATAAATGCAATGATTTTCAGTGGCCAGAGACGTCATTTCATTGAATATGAAGATCCGTTCCATTACTATTTGTACGTACTACCTTTATCCATAAATTCGTAGGAAACTAGTTCATTATTTTGTATAAGATTGTTTGTATTGTTTGAAGAGTTCGGTACCAGGATATGCTACACCGTAAAACTAAGTTCTGAGCACTGGCGTACCTATGGGGGGGGGGGGGGCAGGGGGGCAGAGTGCCCCCCTGACGGGCTCCAGGCGAGAAAAAAAAAGGGGAAAGAAAAGAAAAGAAAGGAAAGGAAAGAAAAAGAAAAAAAGAAAAGGGAAGAAAAAAAGGAAAAAAAGAGAAAAAAGGAAAAAAAGAAAAAGGAAAGAAAAAAGGAAGAAGAAGAGAAAAGGAAGAAAAAGGGAAAAGAAAAGGAAAGGAAAAAAATGGGGAAATTAAAAAAAAAGACCATGGCCGTACGCACCAGGGGGGGGGGGGCAGTTGACCCCAGATATTTTGAAAACGTACAGTTTTTTTCCTGAAAATGTAGTGTAGGCCTATACCAAATCCTTCAATTCTACTTTTGAAAATGCAAAAGTACCCTCATGACCAGTTCGGTCGCTCGAACTCCCTTCACTCCTTTTGCTTTTGAGATTCTTCGAAAACTTTTAACGCATCTTTCCCCCTCCCCCACCAGAAAAATATTCCGCATACGGCCCTGAAAAATTAAGACAAATGAAAATAGGAAAATATAAGTGATATAACAAAGTCGAAACTCTTCGCTGGCGCGAACTGCTTGCTAGCCTATTTTGTATTAAATGTTTTCACTTGCTCGTCCCCCTGAAAAAAGAAAAGGATTAGCATTGCCTAGAATACAATTGTGCCTGCCCCGACTGGCCCCGACCTGCAACCATGGCAACAATAACACACAGTGTATGTACCAAATGTTACTAAAAGAAAGTAATTCATTTTTCTCGCTCGCTACACTTGCTCGCGAATAAAATGAATGGATATTGCTTTGGAAATAATTGTGCCCACCCTTGACCTGCAACAATATCATTAAAAATGGAAGAGTTTTTTCGCCCTCTCGCCAAAAAGGAATTGAATCGCGTAAAACGCGATTGCGTCCATCCTGACCTGCACCAATAAAAACAAGTTTATTTATTAATTTCTATTAAAAGAGAATTTTTTTTTGCTTGCTCGCTATGCTCGCTCGCCAAAATGGAATTGACACCGCTAACGTGCCCGCCCCAACCTGCAACAACCAGTTAATAATTATGTACCAAACGTTATTCAAAGAAGTTTTGGTGTGCTCGTGCTCGCCAAAACGGAATTAACATCACCTTAGACATGATTGTGTAAGCCCTGCCCTGCAACAAAAAAATCTGAAATTTCTGAACCAATTATCATTACAAAAATTTTGCTCGCTCGCTACGCTCGCTCGCCAAAATAGAAATAACACCGCTTTTAATAATCACGTCCCTGACATGGAACAATGAACCCAAGTTTATGTACCATATTTTCCCTATAAAAGAGAAGTGATTTTTTTGCTTGCTCGCTACGCTCGCTCGCCAAAATAGAAATGACACCGCTTTTAATAATCACTTCCCTGACATGGAACAATGAACCCAAGTTTTATGTACCATATTTTCCCTATAAAAGAGAAGTGATTTTTTTTCGCTCGCTCGCTACGCTCGCGAGCTCGTGGAATTATGTGCCCACCACTAACCTGCTACAATATCATTAAAAAGAGAAATGTAGGGGGTTGCCTGCCCGCCAAAATGGGATTGACATTGCCTTAAACACGATTGTGCCCGCCCCCGACCTGCAACAATGAAACAAATTTTATATAGCAATTCATTGAGAGAAAGATGTATTTTGGCTCGCTAGCTAAAATGGGTATAAAATCACCCTAAACACAATATTGTTCCCGCGCCCTGCATGGGACAATTGAACCAAGTTTAAGTGGCAATTATTAAAAAAGAAGTGATTTTTTTCTTGCTCGCTACGCTCCTTTGCAAAAAAAATGGAATTAACGTCGCTAACAAGTGAATGTTCCCACCCCCAACTTGCAACAATACCAGTTTATATACCAAACGTTACTTAAAGATTTTTTTTTGCTCGCTCGCTCGCCAGAAGTGAAAATTAGCATCGCCTTTTTTGTTTGTTTCGGTCGCTTGCCCCCCCTGACGGAGTACCCCAGGTACGCCACTGGTTCTGAGAATAAAAATATTGTTAAAGATCCCTATTTTGTACTTTCAGTTGCGCCGCTCAAGAGCTTTGGAATAACCTACCACTAGACATAAGAAAAGCCTCATCTGTTGCTGTGTTCAGAGTTTTGTTGACGACGCATTTGTTTTTATGAGCTTTTGAATAGTTGTTAAAGTATTTTGTGTTTGTGTGTCCACCTTTAGTATTTTTGTTTTTACCCAGCGCAGTAGAATATATTTGAATAGCTGCGCTGTATAAACGTATCTAATTATTATCATTATCGGTAGCCTAGCAGAGCCGGGGTAAAATTGGAGCGCTTTAACCACCTTGCAGGGTGGATATGTGATCTATATAAATATCCAATATTATTATTATTATTATTATAATTATTATTATTATTATTATTATTATATATTCCATATCTCTGTAGAAAAAGGACAATGTCAAGCTGTACCGGGATCTCTTCCCATACGTCGTGAAGCTTCTCAGTTGTGATGTCAAGGACTTGGAGGAAGTGGCTGCAGAAGCCATTGGGTTACCAGAAATCTATGAGAACGGGGAGCTCCTGGCTCCATATGGAGATGCCATAGCCGACGCCTATCTTGATGACAAGTGCAAAGGCACATCAGCTGGTCGTGAGTAACACCCGTTTGGTCATAACGTGTTTCCTTAATATGCCTCACTCACACCTTTGCGCATTTGGCTTGCGTATTGCTGCGTATTTATGGCAAGCCGTTTTAACATTTATTCCTATTTCTTGATATCAAGAAATTATTTTCTGTTGTAAAGAAGCAATGGTCATTCTTTATATTAAGAATTCGATTTCTTGATATCAAAAATTCATTTCGGAAATAGGAATAAATGTTGAAACGGCTTGCCATAAATACGCAGCAATACGCAAGCAAAAACGCAAAGGTGTGACTGAGGCATTATTTTAATTGTATGGCTATAGTTATGAATGTTTAAAATATGAGATCACTATAAAATCTATTTGAATCCCGAATTTGCAATTTTTTCAATGGATTGTGATGTCGTCAAATATGATTCTCCCGTTTATCGTGCGCAAAAATAAATTCAATTTCCGTTTTCCTTCCAAGTGGCTTCTATCTTGAGACACTACACAGAATATGTAATGGATACCAAATTATTAATATAAATTAATATAAAATACCACCCTGTGTCATTTTGAAAATTTGACGTTTTATTCATTCTGTCTTTTGAAAGAAATGCGAATCTAGTCCAACGTGACGTCACATAGACACTACCGATTCAGCAAATTTGAAGTGCCATACGTATTGGCCCGAATTCACAAAGGAGGTTTGTCGACAAACCGAGGTTTATGTGCGTCATACGACGCGTTTCGACGCGTTTTTACAAACCTTGGTTTGTAAAAAACAAAAGGAGGTTTGTCGAAACAAAAGGAGGTTTGTCGTCAAACCTCCTTTGTGAATTCGGGCCATAGTGATTATAAATCTCAAAAGTTCCTATCCTATTTTTTTGGTCAAATTTCATTCAAACTTTCACCACTTTACTTTTCTGATCTTTATGATTTCTTTTAGAGTAGTTGCCTATTAAAGTTGGAGTGGATTTCCCTTTAATGAAACATCCAAGCTGAACAGTTAGTTCACAGCTCGAATACTTAAAAAGCTCACACGTCTTTATATTTTATCGATGATAATACATAATTACTTTAACCAACTTATATTAAGACATATTTAAGTTTAAAGAGAGGTTTACCATTACAAGCCTTGCTTATCAATAAGCCCCTCATGTTCACATAATACATATATAATTATACTTACCTTCAATAATGTTCAAACCGTCCAATTAGTTAATTTTCAATAATGTATAAACTATTGCAATATTCATAATATTGTTTCCCGATGTAATACCCGCCTTTGATATATTAGTCGTATGATTTCTATGTACATTCGAGCAAGTAAAATAAATAAATTCAAAATCAAATTCTATCAAAATAACGATAAATTATCATACAAAGTAAGATGAGAAAAAATATTGTAATATTGAAAGTAGAATATTCAAGCTGTTACATGTACCACATTATATACACCGATTCGGTTTGGGGGTTTTATGTACCTGCCCGCCGGTGGCGGCGCTATAACTGGGGGGCTTCTCCGATTCAGCTGACAATACAGAGAGCATGAAATAGCTGCTATAAGCTATAGATCTACACTGATGTAGATTTGAATAAGTTTGTTACAGGGCAGAAGTATTCGTTAGTTATACTCTTCCCAACAGCTGCAGTCAGACGCCCCCAGTTATGGCGTCACCTTATGAGGGCGCACTTCCACCAGAAGTCGCCCGAATCGGTGTATACTGGAACCGAATATCCCCGGTATTGACCCTATGGCAATGGATGAATTTAATAGTTAACGGGTTCCAATAATAGCAAGACATTTCGCTTTTCGTTGCAGTGGCTTTGAACAGCTTATTTCGGGTTAACCCGGAAGTTGTTCTCTCACGAATAGACCGTATCGTTGTACTGCTGGAAGATATGGGAACAGATGACAAAATGTACCTTTATATGCTTCTCTATGACGTCAGCCAACAGAATTCAAAGGTGTGTGTCCAGATGATATCTTATATCTGTTCAATGGAAAACTTCAACTTAATACGAAGTTACGATCTTGATCATTAACCGTAAAAAGGTTCAAATCAGCGTTCGAATACATTCCCTTCGGTAGAACTTTAAGTTCCTGTATTTCTAATTGAAACACTCTACCAGAGAGAGCATGACCGTGAGGGCAGAGAGGAAGGGGATGACTTATCCCCTAGCATAAGTAAACAACTGTTGAAGCTTTAAAACATGACATTACAGAATACCTAATACATGCGGGAAAATCTCGGCCTGTGCTTTGATTGAATGGAATGACAGTTTGCATTAAGCTGAACCAATCAAAATTCAGAGTTGTATTTAAAAAATTGGAAAAGGCAAAGCATAAATAAACGAAATAGAATATTCTGAACAAAATGCATTTCCATTTCACAATCATTGGATAGCAAGGAAACATGAAAGATTTGAAACACAATCAAAGGAAACGTTTTCAAGTCTTGCATTTTGTCGCTTATAATAGGTCTTGGTACCTCACATTGATCTAATGTTTGAGGACGTCTGCCACGCATCCCTGATGCATTTCTGTTTCATGACCCTGGCTAACATCTCCCTCAAACATGCCGAGAAGTTCGTCAAGCACGTAGACAGGTGTGTTAAAGCATGGAAACAGAACCCGAATGGAGCTGCTTCTGCTTGCAAGGCCATCTCCAGCGTCGGGTGCCTTAACAAGGTAGGCCACCATCATATGAAACCCGGGCACAACAACCCACCGTGGGAGTGTTTCACAAATACTAAGATCAACTTTAAGTTGGACGTAATTGTGGCAGGCCGCCTATGTTACTGGTTTCTCGCCATTATGATCTTAAGATACTATTTTTCCTTCGATAATGAATTATCAACAAATGTAAATTCTGTTAATTTTTTACCATGATTTGTACGTCCATTGAGAGACCAATGCCAACAAATGATGAGAGCAAACAGTGGCATGAACGGTCTGCCATAGTTAAGTCCAACTTAACGTTGATCCTAGTCTTTATGAAACACTCCCCTGACCTGAACAACGTGATAACATCTTTAAAGGGAGATGGTTGTTAGTTCCTATGTGCCGCAGGTCATAATTCGCACAACAGAAAGCCGTATACTTGAAGACACCAATAAGTAAATTTAGCTGGCATTGTTTTCATTTCTCCAGAAAGAGGCTGGCAGATGTTTGAAGATCTTGTTCACCAAGCTGAAGAGCATCGATCCCATGTGGACCGGTGTTGTCCTCATGGAGGTCAAAAGGATAGGTCAGGCCCACAAGGAATGCCTGGCCGTTTACAAGCCCAACATTGAGAAGCTTAAGAAGTGCCAGCAGATTGGGGTGCCCGACCTAGTCCTGGCCCTGATTGATTTCCTGGAAGGCAGAAGGTAAATCGTACAAATCATGTCGAAAGACGCCGTCATCATACTCGGTTCTGGCCATGCGAAGTGAAGGCTTTCTTTATTAGATGCAAAAAAACCTTACGCGTACGTTTGACACGTAATATTGCTATTCCTGGCTGTATTACTGCCTTGCATGTGTGAACCGCTCAACCAAGACAGAGAAAAACTTTTCTTTACCCCAAAAAAACTTTCAGAATAAAATCCGTCTTGAAATATTCAATATATTTCCAGTATATTGACCTACAGATTAAAACTTAATTTGCACCCCCCCCCCGTCCTGTAATTTCATAAACAATAAATGATACCTTAACTATTTATGGAAATATATTATACAAAAGTTTTTTGTGGTATTCATAGCCTTCTGGGGCTAACTGAAGATGTGGCCGAGCAGAGAGAAGACATTAACGACTTGGACAATCGGGTGACGACGACAGAAAATGACGTTTCGAGAATTGACGAGACCGTGGCCCAGCAGAGCGAGGATGTCCAAAATGTGAAGAGCGAAGTCAACGACCAGGGCGAAAGACTTGATGAGCTGAAAGAGGTCGTGGACGAGACAGTGGAGAAAGTCGAGGAGATCGACCATAAGGTGATAAACGTTTAATAAAGTTATATGACAATTAAATGAATTTCGTTTAATCAGGGATGCCTCATCAGCATCAATGCTTCTTTCTGAGGGTTTCGAATTCATTATTACGTCAGCAATCGGTAGTGACCCATTAACACCTGGGTAGAGAGTGGCTAATATGAATAAATGTCTTGCCAAAGGACTTTGAACCCTTACCTCCGGGATTGACTGTCAAGTAAATGAACTATTACACCACGATACCTCCACTTTATTATATTCAACAGCTTTTTTTTCAAGCGTTATAACAAAATTGCTTAATCATTAGGTCAGAAATCCCCAGGCTAGACATAGACATGAATAATACGCCCCCAAATAAACACTTTTGTCTATTATTATTGGTATTACTTAGGAATATTCTAATCAGAAATACTTTTCAGTAACATATAGAGTGACAATAATTGGGTACCTTTTTGTTTTTGTCATGAATCAACGATTTTTAAAGTCGTATTTTATGGTTAAATTAACAACAATTTATTCCGTTTACTCCGGTAGAAAATAAGTGAAGGCAGACATTGTAATCGTTAAAGGCTTGTGCACATCTGTCGCGGTTGACCGCCGCCAAAAAAAAAAGCCGCCAAAAAAAAACTTTTTTCAAGTATAAATGAATGTCAACTGCGCTTGCGCTTCAAAGGATTTGTTTGTGCATAGCCACTGAGACACACTAGCCCTGTGCTTAAGTTATCATTTAACTCTTTGTTTGCTTTGTTCGCCGATTTGCACGGACGTAGGCGTGCCAACTTCGCATTTTTGCACAGATGTATACGAGTCAATTAGACATTCATAATACCGCTCGCAGTGTGTAGCCACGCGTTGCGTTTACTATTGTTTACATTGTATACATCGCACACTTTCCGGTAAACTGTTTTTCTTCATAGTGTTACATTCGAAATTACCGTGTATTTAGCGGTTTTCTTTGGATTTTTTTTACTGATGTTACGATGGCACCTGCTGGAAAACGTCAACGTGTGTTTAGTGTAGAGGAGGCTCGAGATCTTGTTACTATGGAAGCATGGAGCATGGACTCTGATTCCGACGAATCGAGCAGTGACGAAGACTCTAGTGATAAAAGTGTTCCCTGAGAGTAGACTGATAGAATAAGAATGAATAAAAATTAATGAAAGAGCTAGAGATGACAGCAAGAAAGAGAGTAGACTGATAGAATAAGAATGAATAAAAAAAATGAAAGAAGGAGATAGAGATGACAGCAAGAAAGAGAGTAGACAGTGATAGAATAAGAATGAATAAAAATAATGAAAGAAAGAGATAGAGATGACAGCAAGAAAGAGAGTAGACTGATAGAATAAGAATGAATAAAAATTAATGAAAGAGCTAGAGATGACAGCAAGAAAGAGAGTAGACAGTGATAGAATAAGAATGAATAAAACTAATGAAAGAAAGATGTATCCTGTCTTGCCGTCATCCGGCGTCATCTTTATATCTTTCTTTTATTATCTTTATTCATTCTTATGCTATCAGTGTTTACTCTCTTTCTTTCCGTCATCTCTATCTTATTATTATTATCATTTTCCTATCTATATGTACCCTATGTCTTGCCGTCATCTGTATATCTTTTTCTTATTATCTTTATTCATTATTATGCTATGAGTGTAATACTCTCTTTCTTGCCGTCATCTCTATCTCATTATTATTATCATTTTCCTATCTATATGTACCCTATGTCTTGCCGTCATCTCTATATCTGTCTCTTATTATCTTTATTCATTCTTATGCTATCAGTGTTTACTCTCTTTCTTTCCGTCATCTCTATCTTATTATTATTATCATTTTCCTATCTATAATTATGTACCCTATGTCTTGCCGTCATCTCTATATCTTTCTCTTATTATCTTTATTCATTCTTATGCTATCAGTGTTTACTCTCTTTCTTGCCGTCATCTCTATCTTATTATTATTATCATTTTCCTATCTATATGTACCCTATGTCTTGCCGTCATCTGTATATCTTTCTCTTATTATCTTTATTCATTCTTATGCTATCAGTGTTTACTCTCTTTCTTGCCGTCATCTCTATCTTATTATTATTATTATTTTCCTATCAATATGTATCCTATGTCTTGCCGTCATCTCTATATATTTCTCTTATTATCTTTATTCATTCTTGTGCTATCAGTGTTTACTCTCTTTCTTTCCGTCATCTCTATCTTTTTATTATTATCATTTTCCTATCTATATGTACCCTATGTCTTGCCGTCATCTCTATATCTTTCTCTTATTATCTTTATTCATTCTTATGCTATCAGTGTTTACTCTCTTTCTTTCCGTCATCTCTATCTTATTATTATTATCATTTTCCTATCTATATGTACCCTATGTCTTGCCGTCATCTCTATATCTTTCTCTTATTATCTTTATTCATTCTTATGCTATCAGTGTTTACTCTCTTTCTTTCCGTCATCTCTATCTCATTATTATTGTTATTTTCGTATCAATATGTATCCTGTCTTGCCGTCATCTTTATCTCTTTCTCTTATAATCTTTATTCACAGTAAAGTCCTTTCATTTCATATCACTATTTCTCTCTCATAATGTCTCTCACGTCCGTTCTCCATATTTTATTCATTGCATACTCCACTCGTCAATCATTTCTGATAATAAGCTTTCTCACAATAAAGTAAATGGAAAACAATGCAATATAGTTTATATTTTAAGATTGATTCATTCTTTCTTTGTATATCTATGGCTGTGATAAATGTACTTGAAATCAATTTTATTGAGGGGTAAAGAAGGTGAGAGAACAGATGCGGTGAACATTCATAATGAGACATTTCAATAAGATGCTGATTATGTCATGTATATCACATATAATATATTATGCCTATACCATTTTTACATGCTCATACCAGTGGGCAAAATCAATAACATTCTCTTATTTCTTATTGACTTATCATGGCACAACAAAGAAAAACATCCCCACGACGTCCCTTTTCATGCCCCGCTAAACCGGACATTGACAATAACCTGGGGTAATAGGGATTTCAATGGGCAGATTAGCCCATTGTCAAGGGTGGCTGAGCGGGGTACTTTCAAGTCTCTCCCTATTGAACTTCTTTTCTTCAACAACCTAAATACTAACCTTCTGAATTGTTAGAATACTTGAGCAAGGTATGTAAAGAAAGGTAAGAAGTCCACCTTTCTAATAGATTCGATTTGAAGATGTCTTATCATTGCTAAATAAGAAATTCTAGAGGGATAAAAAACTGCCGTAAATAAGAAAAATTAAACATTATATAATTATGATTATTATAAAAATGATAATTCAAAATATAACAAATGACGGTTCATCGAAAAGCACGTTTTCCGGTCTACAACTTTGCTGCACAATATTTTTCATCATGATCATCCAGTGAAGAGTTATAGCCTCTTGATTCAGCAGAGTCAATAAAGATTCCCTCGAAATGTGTGACCCTAAAAGAATGTGGCACAGGGGGGTTTTTTAAGTGGCGCATAAAGAGTTAAAGTATACTACTTCGAATGCTGCTGCTATTATTATCACTACTACGTACAATTACAACGTTTTTTTCTTTTGCGCTGGATGTTTATTGCATTTTTCAATTTTGTTTCACGGCTTACATTGTGTTTGTCCCCCGCAGACTATTACTAACGCACCAAAATGGTCACGTGACGTCTCGAAGCTGTTAAACCCCGAGCATGAACATGACTGGCGGTTCCTGGCCGTACGGCTCGGCTACTCGGGTGAGGACATCCGCAACTGGGCCCTGTCACCTGACCCTACCATGGCCATCCTGGCTGAGTGGTACACGACTCACAAGAGCAGTGACGCCACCTACGCCATACTCAGCGCGCTGGAAGACATGGGAAGGACCGATGCAGCGGAAATCATCACGCAGTCTTTAGAAGAAGCAGGTTTGTAAATACGTCATCGTTCTCTATGATATACTGATAAACAACAACAATAATGTTGATAACAATGATAATAATGAAAATAAAACTTATAACATTAAACTGTATATCCCCTTAATACCAGTCTCTCTGAGATTCTTTGGGTGATGGAAATGTAAGATAATGGGCTTTCGTTATAGGGCGATTGAGTGAGTAGTGCATGACAGTATTCCTATTGGTCGCAAAGGTCACTCGTGATGATTGGTTTATACACGATTGGTGTCAAATACGCTATGGGCATCCATGCTTATGTGTCTTTAACAGAACTGCTTGTGCCAAAAGCACCCTCGGACGAATCTGGGAAGCCCCCGACCGTCTTCTTGAGCTACCAGTGGGACCACCAGCCCGAAGTGAAGGCCATCAAGAAGCATCTCGAGATGGCAGGGTTTCCTTGCTGGATGGACATTGGGCAGATGGGTGGCGGAGATCAGTTGTTTGCTAAGATCAGCCACGGTATGAGGTCATCCAAGATGGTGCTCTGTATGGTGACTGCGAAATACTCAAACTCGGAGAACTGTAACAAAGAAGTAAGCCAAAACATGATAATTACAACGTCCATGGATCACTTGAGTTTTGATTATATGATATCTTCTTAAACGCATATTAACTCTCATATTCGAATTCTATGTGTGTTGCAAAATATATTTGATATTTTGAACTAGCGTAGGCGCATATCATTTATCCAAATTGTGTGTAATTCGTTTGATTGACGACCAATTTCTTCAGCCAATAACATATTTTTTCCGGCGACATTTGCTTTTGATTAAGTGTAGTGTTGGGTCTATGAAGTTGGGAGGTGTTAAATTAAATTGACCACAGAGCAATTATTACCAAAGCAAATGGCGTTCAAGAGTTTTCTTTGTTTATTTTTTCTTCATTTTGTTTCTCGTTCTTGAGGTGAATCTCGCCAATCTACTGAACAAACCAATCATTCCCGTCCTCATCGACCAAACCAAGTGGCCTCCAGAGGGCGCCATGAGCATGCTCTTTGCACAATTGCTCTACATCCAGTTCTTTAACGAGAAAGAATACGTGAGAGGAGAAAAGTTCTGGGAGGATGCCAAGTTCTCGGAACTTTTGGGTCAGATATCCTACCACGCTACCCCGGATGAGAGCATGGTGTCTGATGGTACAAGAACATTTCATCGTTCATTCAAAATTTCCGATACGCAATTCCAATGGAAAGGCAAAGTTTAAAAAAGTACATATGAAGCAATTATCCTGTTCGTGTTAGTTTCTGCATGACAAAGGACCCTTAATTTGTAGATATCGAGGATCGTGTCTTTTGGGGTGTGTAGTTTTAACCCCCAGATTTTTTTCTTAGCCCCAAACTTAGAGGTAACATCGCGCATCAGGAAGGATCCAAGAAGAGGATGATATTAATGCCCGCAGAATAACGAAATCGGTTTGACAGATAAACATGCCAGCTTGAACAGTCAAGGTTACACATTTTGACATTGAGTAAACAACCCCAGGAGTTCCGACTTCTCTTTAGATTACTCCCTTTATGTAATTCACTCACACGAGGTATACCGACAACAGATTCTTCTGAAGATTTCTTAATGAATTATTGTTGGTAGTGTGTTATCAGTTACATTTTGTTCTAATGCCAAGAATGACTAATTCTGTATACACATTCAACTTTTTGTAATAATTTGAATATGTTGTATCACTTAAATGTAATTTGATCTATAATTATCTTGCAGAAGAAAATAAATTCAATTCATATTCAATTAAAAAATTTGCTGCCATCGGTAAATAGATCGGTCTATAAGAAGTCTGTGTGGAGTCGGTCTAGTGGTTTAACTGTGGTGTTTACCCCTCTCCCACATCCTGCAGAGTACCGAGATTGGATACCGCAGGTAGAGGACGTTCCAGTCACTGTAAATAAGGTATCAGGAGATGCAGAAAACTCGCCAGTGCAGCAACAGTGCCATGCCACGGTAAGGGCCATCATTCCGGGCTACTTCGAATCATCGGCTCGTCGCGTCCGGTCTTCGCGTTGGGTCGGGTGGTCGCGTTACACGACCTTTCGTAGGTCTGCCGTAGGGTATTCACAAAGTGTCGGGTAAATTGGACCAGAGCATTTGTTAGACGAGAGGGATTTTTTATCAGAAACAAAACCTCCGACATTTTATAAATAACAGAGCATGTTTTCACAAAACGTGGTGAACGCGACCATCCGACCGGACCCAAAGACCCGATGATTCGAAGTAAGCCACTATTTCACTTGTTTATTTCGCGAGTAGGCCTATTGAGAATGCATCGAAAGTGGAAGCATACATCTGGTACCAAAGTCTTGTATCCAAGGGACCATTGGCGTAGGGTAGGGTCCAGCCATGGTAAGGAAATGGGGTTATCGATGTTATGGGATTAGCAGTCTTGTGGATGATAGGCAAGAGACAGGGTCGTCGAGCGGAGCAGAGGTGGGCGGAAATAGGTGTGGAAGAGGATCGGCCATCGGACTTTCTTTGTAGCTTAATTTTATTTTCTTTCTCTCATGACCCTTTCTCCTTATTCGTCTTTCTGGTAGAGGGTGGTATTATCAGTGTCTATCCTCATCCTAGATGGATACTGTCCTCAGCCAACTGTCCCCAGCCAACATGTCGTGTATTCAGTTTATTATGATTCTTCTTGTAAATAAGTTCCGTGGTCTACAAGATTCTGCCTGGTTTATGTATGATATCCATCATTTAACAAACTAAATGCCTCGAAAATATATCTTTTAAGCTCTTATATGTCACATGGGGATAATAATTCGAATCTTTCTTCGCCTTCTTTTGTTCATGTCAGGTTTTCTTTATGCTTAGTCTCTAATATTATTATATTCTTTACTTTGGTTCTAAATTAATGTTTCACTTCCCAAAGAATCAATGTTCAACTAAATTAATTTTAATTGTGTTTCTTCCAGCCCAATTGTTATATCTGTTATTTGTTTTTTTCTTGTCAATTCAGGAGACTTCGGAGCCCCCGTCAGTATTCATTTCGTACCAATGGGACAAGCAGCCTGAGATAAAGAGACTGTTCTCACGTCTCACTGGTCTAGGATACCACTGCTGGTTAGACATCAATCAAATGGGTGGTGGGGATCCACTCTACTCCAAGATTGATAAGGGAGTGAGAAATGCCAAGGTATATAGGCCTATAATATTAGTATAAAAATCATTGATAGTGAACGAAAGAGGCCAAAGCTGGGAACTTTGTTATAACGAATTCATTTCCCCTTTTAGCAATATTTTTGTTAGGGGAAGAGCAGGTAACATCATTGTTAAAAAAAACATCCTGATCAACTCCCTCCAAAGCAATCCTTCTGGAAATTTTGAATTATACTTGAATTAACTATCTGCTCCAAACAACTCACGTGTACAATAATCGACAGTTTCATGAACGGTTTCTAACTTTCTATCCAACGTGTATACACTCGGTGGACAGTATGTGCCATTGGTACTACAAATGGTCCAGCGACATTTGATCGCTGTCAAGTTCCTACGCTAACTGAATGCATAACTTTAACTCTGGTCCAAACATATATCTAGACTTAACCCCAGACATGAAACGAAACGATAAAACCAACTTGCAATCCCATGCCCATCCCCATATTGACGACAACGCAAGTGTTTGAGGACCTACATGACTGGATTAATTTTCTGGATCACATTATACCCCTACTTCAAAAATGAGTTCAGGTTGTTTCATGAAGATTCTTCCATCTTATTTGATATTAGAATAAAAGAATAAGAAAACTAATTGTAAGAGCTCATATGCATACATCATTTGAAACTTTTTAAAGAGAAAGAAATCTATTTTTTTCTGTCTAACAGGTCGTCATTTCTTGCGTGACCCCAAAGTACGCCCTCTCCGCTAACTGCAGACGAGAAGTGAGTCTCTCGGACGCGCTCCGCAAACCCATCATTCCTCTGCTGCTTGAAGAGATGACGTGGCCGCCAGAAGGACCAATGAGCATGACCTTTACCCAGCTTCTTTACATCGATTTTACCAAGGAGACGACTCAGGCCAGGTTCGAGGATGAAAAGTTCGATGAACTCATCGAGAAGATGAATGAGCTTGCGCAGCCGATGATTGAGATTATGCCTGCTAATGAGGAGAGAAAGGTCGATGAGCATCTACAAACAACTACGCCAAAAGCAGAAGGTAAGCATTAAGCATGTTATCAACGCGACTGCTTTCAGTGAAATCTTAAGACTCTGTTCATAAAACGTAACCATTTACGTTAAAAGAAACAAAAACAAAAACAAATATTTGGTCACGGCTAATAGTTACACAATCAAACGTCATACCTTTGTCCGATATTCCATGAATTAAAGAAAAAACCCGCGCCTGGAAACAACGTTGGATTCTTTTTGGCGGGTACTACGTAGGTTCGTATACTAGTATAGTATTAATGACTGCTTTGAGAGAAATAGTTGTTTTTATACGCTCAAGGGAAGGTTAGAATTGTGCTATTACCCGAGGCGTGCCGAGGGCAATAGCCCAATTGTAACCTTCCCGAGAGCGTATAAAAACAACTATTTCTCGAATATTAAAGCAGTCATTAATACTTTTATATGCCGAAAAAAAACAATTAAAAAATAAAAAATAAAAAAACTTCTGTCGAAGATGGGATTCGATCTCTTGCGTACAAAAGGTGATGTAACTAAAATCACCGCCTTAAACCGCTCGGCTATCGCGCTCTGTCACCTTACATAGCAGTTTTTTCTTATATATACATTAAAATGGATTGAAAACGGCTTCGCGTGGTGGATGCTTCGCGGCTGCTCCATTAAACAGGCCCTTCTTTTACTTTTGCAATGCATATTGGCACGAATTTAGATCAAGATCTATCGGCAGATGTTGTTTTTTTTGTTTTTGGAAGTTTATTTTCGTCTTCATGTCAACAATGCAAGATAAAATTGTCGGTAAGATCGATCGAGATTCAATTGTATTGAAATTACCGACCAATTCTTCGCACACGTACGGTATCCTCGATCGCTCAGACCATATTTTAACATGTAAACCTATGGGGTAACCATTGAGACTGAACTATTTTCCCAATAACCATGGTTACTGGGATTATAGAACTGTTTTAACCATGGTTACTGGGAATTTTACAGAAATAGTTGAAGTTTATGAATGCAATTTCGACCAATCAGATGGCTGGATTTCTTAAGTGAGGTATATAATCGTTATTATCACTTTATTTTATATAGAGGCATAGAGAGAGAGAGAGAGAGAGGGGTAGTTTATCAACTTGCTATAATTCTCTAGACTAAAGTGGTTTCGAAGCTGTCTAAACCCCTGCATTGTGTATGACATTTCAGGAAAAGAGACGACTCTCACGGGTAACGATGCTACATCTCTTGGTGAACAGCCGACACCACTTCAACACGATGATCAGTCCGAAGATAGCAACTCATCGAGGCCTCCGTATGGGAAGAAGAACAGAAAATCTTCTACATGCTTGCTTCTTTGATGCATTCTGAAAGACTTTAAAGCCCCACTGTCCTACTTGTAGCTACTTGCTCCCTCTATATAGAAAACTTCCTCAATCGGTGCCTGTTGGTCCCGCATGTTCCTCTTTTTCTTATGTTAGTTGACAGCCGAGTTAATGAGATAGCCACCTGTCAGTGACCTCGCTGTGTGGTCTAATCCCTTCTGGCCCAGTAGTGTTGACGATCTTTAAAGGCAGGTTATACTACTGGCACTACTTCAGATGTATGTGCACTGCCATCTATTGCTCACAATGTCCCGATGTGTCGAAAGTCATGTCCCATGATGTATCATTAACCGATGACGCGCACGTGATGATTGTTAAGTATAGGAATTATACCGGATATTGCTCTATGTACACCTTCACCTAAAGATGGCGCAATTGAAAATATATTACATCAGTGGTAGAGATGACGCTAAATACCCTGATTTTTAGATTTGTAAAGAGGAACAATTTTGTTCCTACATTTAAGGCGCAGTACGGACGGAATATGCTTGCCCCTATGGCAATCTATTATTTATTAGAGATATTTAGGTTTACATGTTAGACAAAAAAATATCGGAAGACAATCGACAAATATGATATTCTTCTTCTTGCATAGATTTTAATGTTCCGTCCATTTCTCCATTGAATCAAACATACATTGTTGCCCACAATGCTGCAATAAATTTACTTCAAACCTATTTTCATAAAAATATAGTTGTAATGATAGTTTTGATTAATCAAGTTTATATCTTCTTAGGACTTTATTGACCAGTCTCTACGACTTTCTAGATTGATCATTACAGGTTTCAGAATATCCGAACTTTATCTATCCATAATAAATTATCCTATCATTATGGCGGTGTCCGTGTGCTGCCCTCTATACCCAATACTGTACTGTACACAGTTACACATACAGGAAAGAGAAATACAAAACCGAAAGAGGAAGAAATGATACCTAAGATTTGTTATTGTAAAAGTGAGAGACAGGAAATGTAGCCAGTTTCCAATACTACTAAAAGTGTCATTAATGGTACAATAGAGCACATTTCCATTTATTCTAACAAGCAATATTGTTATGATTTTTTTTCTTGAGTATGTAGATGCAATTGTTGTTATACTATTTGTGCATGTTTTTCTGTGTATCTCACTGTAATTTTGTTTTAAAGGCCCACTGCACTACTTGTAGCTACTTGCGCCCTCTATGTAACAAACAATGCCTAATCGGTGACCATTGGTCCCCCATGATCCTCTTTTTCTTATGTTAACTGAGAGCTGAGTTGATGAGATAACCACCTGCCCAGTGACCTTGTAGGGCAGTCTAATCCCTCCTGTAAACTACGGCAGATAAGCTTTAAATAAAATATTGGATTTCTTTTGGATTTGCTTTGTAATCGACATTTAAGAATATATTTTCATTTTTTGCTCTACTTGAAATATTTTTAATTTATACTGTAGTATGTCGTTGATCAGGACCATGATGGAAAGCAGCTTTCCTGATCATGTTGTTATTCTCCATAAACATGTTGCAATAAACGAATAAATAAACAAATCGATAACGTGACATTGCTAATCAGGTCGGTGCTTTTATAACATATTCTGGCTGTAAACATTAGACATAATATGTATAATTTATATATATTATATATAAATTGTTTTTTTAATTACGATTTTTTTTCGCCTCAAAGAGGAAATGAAGTTTGAATTTTGAAGTTTGAAGTTTATCATCCTAACAAAAAGTACATCAACATAACAATGAAATGTGAAAGGATAAATGGAACCAGAAAATAGCATTAAATGCTTATCATGTCTGGAACCACTAATTCAAAGGTGCAGCTGCCTTTTCATTGGCATTTTTTTTTAATTACCTTAGTTTGAGAAAAAGTGATGAAAAATATAGTCTCTGTATGATCAAACGATTTTTGCTTCAGAAATTAATGATAAGCAAAGAAAATGCAATAAATTATCAATAATTCGTTGCATTTACCCCCGTCCCCAACAGGAAAAATTCCTCTGTGTGGCCATCAGGCACGTAGCCAGAGTTTGATATTTGGGGGGGGGGGGGGGGCACATACATGTAATCGATCGAGGTCAAAAAAGGGGTCTACAAAATTTCAACCGATCGTGGAAATTTTAGGGGGGCACGTGCCCCCCCCCCCCCCCCCCCCCCCCCTCCCCCCATGGCTACGCGCCTGGTGGCCATGCTTTGAACCATAATGCATGGCCGTACAGAGGATTATTTTCCTGTTGGGGACCGGGGGAAAATGCAATGAATTATTGATAATTCATTGCATTTTCTTTGTTTTTTATTTGTGGGGGCTGCCCCCTACCCTAGTCCCCGCTGCGTACTGTCATGATTCAGTGACAAAGCATTGGCCTCGTAACTTTGAGGCCCCAGGATCAAAACCATGTCGATCAGCTATATTAGTGCCCTTTTGTGAGACATTAATCCTCATTACCGTCAGTTATGACTTAAGAACGTAGGTCCCCTAGTTGATAAATATAGTAGAATGCACATGCTTTTGCAGGCACGCATACAAAAACACTCTCAAATTATTATTCAATAATATCTGAGAATGTATACTATTATCTAAATATATTAGGAATACATCATTGTAAAAATCAATTGATAAATTGGGGTTAAAACAAATTATTCCACCTTTATGACCAACAGTGTACATAAGAAATTGGAGATTGCAGACTTGCGCCTGATTGGAGGACTTGCGATTGATTTGGATCAATCGCAACTCTTTGTAAGACAGGGCCCTGATCTGTTAAAAAATTACATTCGTATTCTGATAACTAGAGAAATTATAAATATTTCCTTTTATGTTCAAAATCTGCTCTCATTTGTATATATCCATATCGCCTCCTCTTCCTGTCATGTGATGCAGGACGGTGAATTGCCGATCTTTTCTACATCCAGATCGTCTGCTATTCGCTTCTCGCTTAGGATAGTACTGACGCATAACAGTACTTAGTGTATGTGAGTCATTGCTATAATTTATGAAGAGAAAAACCCGCTCCGTGTCAAGTACAGACTTCTATATGCATGTGCAAGGTTGACTGTAGAAGCCTACTGTTATATATATATATTAGCACATCGATTTCGTTATTCAATTCAGAAGGACAAGGAATAAGTCAGGTAAGTGTGTATATACCTATATTCTATAATTACAACCGCACAAGCTATACTGAGGTATATACAGGTAGCTTTTTTGGTACCGAATATGCCGATCGCCACACCTTAATATTCGCACAATTGTTGTACATGATGCCGTGTGATGGACGCGCGAGTATATACCCAATAAACAGAACACTAAAAAAAGAACCTCTTTTGGGAGTGTATTTTAAGTGATTTTAAAGTATGGTGCCTTTTGAACTAGATTTAAACGTTATCGACACGTACCTTCATTTAAACAAAAAAGGTACTCCTGTTCGCGTTTTTATCTAACCTAAAAAACACCAATTTATCACGCGACTGGAGTAACATGATTCCACTTACCTCTGTAAATCAAGTGTTTATGACCAAAGAACCACTTGACCAAGCAACGAGTTTTTTTATCCGTTAACCGACGGTGGTGATAAATAAGTAGTTATTTGATCTTTTAAGCACCTTTATCGATTGGTTTCACAGGTTATCCAAGGTTGATGGTAATAATCACGTTACTTACACCGGCTAATCGTCTCATTGTTCTGTCCGTGAATCTCTGGTTGTATTAAATTAGTAATTTTGAGGTGTCTTACACACCTCTTTTGAATGGTTTCAAAGTTACCATAAATTTCTTGTTGATGATCACGTGGCTCAAGCTGATTACTAATCTAAGCTGTGAATCCGTGATATTTAGGTGTGAAAAACTAATAATTATTAGGTGTCTTAAAACCCTTTTTTAAATGGTAGTATAGGGTCATGAATTTGGTTGAAATGAACATATTGGAAGCATATGCGATTTTACAATACTGAATGATCGTGGTCGCGGTTGAAATCGAGTCTAAAGTGATGAAATTGTAAATAATAAACTATTCATATTGTATAGCTCCCTCTCAAGGCTGATATTACTTTAGCTTTAAAACAATGCTTCTTGACTAAAATCGACCGATTTCCTCTTCCCGTTTGGAAATTATATATTAGAGCTGGATATTCTGAGATTTTCATGGTCGCGTCTACTATGAAACGGCCATATATAGCGCTATTTCTTTGTAATTTTCTTTTGTTATTCAATTTTCTCCGAAGCAGAAGAAGTTTTTTAGGGGCTAAAACTCGAGTGCTTATAAAACATCGACAGAGCATCCAAATATAGAATTACTATCCATCCAATTTTCAAAATTTCCCTAAAACTTTGCATTACCTTTAAGATAAGTGACTTGTAATTATGAAATTAAAAAAATATATATTTGTGTGTAAATTTTCCAAAGGTCGTTCACCAGATGCTTCCTAAAAGGAGATATAAAATCTTCATGTTATACGCTGTTCTGCCATTATCTTTTATATCGATGTTCTCTTTCTTCCTCCCCTTCTCTTCTTCTTCTTCCTCTTCCTCCTCTTCTTGTTCTTGTTCTTCTTATTCAAATTGTGCATCGTATTCTTCTTCTTCTCCGTTATCTTCCTCCTCTTCTCTTTAAACTCCCCTTTTTTCTACTTCTTCTTCATCATCTTCTTTCCCATATCTTCTGCTTGTTCCTCTTCTCCTTTATCTTCTCTTCCTGTTTATATGTGTATTTTATATATTAAAAAAAAAAAATTGCCATTATTTTTTTTTTCTTTTATCTACCACATAGCTTTTGGTCGTGATAATTATTATCTTTCCTCAGCCATTTTGTATGTAAATTATTTCTTAAATTATATTGTAAATGATGGAATTTATTTTGAAAATTTAGAACCCTGTGGAAGGGGTAATAAACAAATGAAATATTTACTGCACAAAAAATGATATCGATATGTTAGACACTATACACTCTAACAAATACTGGGGAAAATGGAACCCAACTTTGGAAATTTTCTTCGTCAATATTTTTGCCCATTTTGAATTAATAATGGTGTCTTTCATTCAGGAAGAGCCAAATAATATAATGAAGAAACCTTGATTAGTCTATGTACATTTGGAGCAGTTAGAGCAAAAGGGAATTACAGGTGCTCTTTTACTTGACATTGCATGATAAAGTGACATAAAGAAACACATAGAACCTTCATACATGTAATCATCCCAATTGATTAGTTAATTGGAATATATTTACTTAAACAACATTGCAGTTCAAGACATCGAATTTCATTAAATATGAAAAAATGCAAAAGGGGAGAGGGAACCATCTAAATGTGTATTGTATCTAATTACAAATGTTATCGTAATCTTTTGATTTTAAAGATTGACATATATATATATATATACTATAGGCCAGAGACCAGGAGGAGCACAAACAACACGATGAAACTCACGTAAGTAGAGTACCAATGGCATAGATTCAGTATGAAGCGTGCAATTTATATTAAGTGAAAGTCAGACAGCATTGCAAATGGGTCTGACATAATTATGTTAATGTCATGACTCATGACAGCGAATTTCGAATACACACAGGGGCGTACGCAGGGGGGGGGGGGGGGGGGGTTTGGGGGTTCAAACCCCCCCCTTTGGTATTTCAATGTATGTAAACCCCCCCTAAAAAAACCTAAAACCCCCCCCCCTTGAGAGGGAGCTATACAATATGAATAGTTTATTATTTACAATTTCATGACTTTAGACTCGATTTCAACCGCGACAACGATCATTGAGTATTGTAAAATCGCATATGCTTCCAATATGTTCATTTGAACCAAATTCATGACCCCATACTACCATTTAAAAAAGGCTTTTAAAGGTACTATGTCCCTTTTGCAGCCAACCTCAAATGCTGTAGAACTTTGCAGGAATTATGAATATGTCATGTATGTCCTATCTGTGAAATTTAAACGTTAGCAGTGTCCTCATATTCAAATTATGCAAGGAAACCCGTTTACTTGCTAGACTTCACTGTCAGACACTATTGAGTGACTGACTTGCCTTTTTTCTTCTTTGGTAATAACATACATGAAAAGAGTTGTAAAGGGTACATGAGCATTTGTCTACATCAATAACCCACTTCTTGTGATGGCCAAGATTAAACTGATTGAATCTTTGCGCAGCATAAAACGTATGACCATTCGGTACAATTGTCTGAAAATCAAGACTATTACTTTTGGGCTCTATAGCCCTAAAGTCGATTTGACAACTAATAGTCGTTATTTTTCCACTTGAAGACATTTTCAAGCCCCACCTTTTTTAGGGAAGTTCTAAATTAGTATTATCTTTCAAATGCAGTTGGAATTTAACTTTTTAATTTTTTTGGCCTGCAAATGGGACATAGTACCTTTAAGACACCTAATAATTATTAATTTTTCACACCTAAATATCACGTTGTTGCATAGGTATACGTTAAATTTTGCGTTTGCGTGTCCCTTAGGAGCCACCATACTAATGTCTTTCCAGGAGGAACCACCCTCTCCCCCATTCGATCAAGTTCTCAGTCCTCAGGTTTTCCTGGTTGAAAAACCCCATACATAAAATTTGAGTCCTCAACTCGGGTTTTGAAACACCCCTTATCACCCGCGCATTGATAATAACAAGAAAGTTCTCTTTAACACTGCACTATTTAACGATTTTCTGTCTTGTGTCAGAAGCTTGTTATATCTTAATTTATATTACATGTACTTTTTTTAACAGTGAATACTCTTCCAACGGAATTCTGCTTCTTAATGAGGACTAATTTCTGTGCGGATTGTTATTAGGGGGACACTCAGTGCAGGCACTTTAGGGTTACTACTATGTCAGCGGTTACTATGGCGATCTGTCAATCTCTCTACTTCCTTTCAGCAACGATCACTGGCAAAACCAAATTGTTGACCTAGGGATCAGTGGTTCTTGGCAGCCTCTCAATACCTCCATCCAAGCCTGGAGCAAGGGGGTATTTCAATTTTGCTACGAGGACTTTACGTCATGAAAAGCAAGCGGGACATTTTACGCATGCAGACATATACAGCCAATGTGCAGGAACTGAAACACGCTTGAAGGAAAGGTTTCAAAATGATTTCCAAGCTATTTTGTTTACTAGGCTTGCATAGCATGCTAATACAAGGTAAGTGCCTAATTTCTGATTATTTTTTAACATACTTCTATTTGACTGCAATCAAACATGTTTCCTTGAAACGAAATCATGGTAAACTAGAACCGGACGGGAATGTTGAAATATCCCCGTACAAACATTGTCATTTATCTAACAGTCAGACCGCAGCGCCCTGATAAGTGTTCGTATTTATCGTACTCGTAATCGTATGCACGCCAAACGGGGTCATGAATACGTAATAAGCCAGTGCTCTTTGTCATTTGAAACATTAATATTACCCACACGCTAGGTCAAAACCTATCAAAAGTGCACATTTTCTGAAAGAAAAAATCTTGCTCATTTTTATGAAATGAAAATCCGCTCTGATTTATAAAGTTGTAGGCATTTATTTTCGGATGGCGTTCTGTTTTGTGGTAGAGAAAATCCGTCATATGCAAACAAATGCTTCAAATTCCATGATTTTTACCTCGACTCAACATTTTGGGGGTGTTTCAAGCATATTAGATATATACTTGGCCGAAATATGGCGATAATTTGTCATTTTGTTATATGCACGGGTCAGGATCACAGAAATAAATGTCCAATTCCAAACGCATTTCTCGAGTAAATCGCCCATGTTTAGGCTGTAGTCCATCGGCCAATGCGCGCTCTCTGATTGGCTGGCCGGTTGGATCGCGGCGCGGTCAACGAACTTTTCTCAATTCAAACCTTCTTTTGAAATCGATTTCGATTTGTTTTCTCTAGTTTCTACCTTGAAAATAAAATCCAACGGCAATTTGACTTCCAATTATGCCAGAAATGTTTACTTAGCTACAAGACTTAAAAAAAAAAAAATGAGAACGGCAATCGAGCCTTTTTAAACTCGTACCTTGTTTGATCTTGTCCCACATGTTCATTTTTGTGTACTAAAAGTAGTAGTGAATTCCCAAATGTCAGTGTGTACGTACTAGTATATTATTCACCCCCTGGAAATCACATCGCTGACTTTTCTCTCTTACTCCCATTTTGTCATTTTGTTTCGAGGTATAATTATTGATGTCCATGAAGTATCTTTATACCATTTACATGCGTATATTACCATAGAAATTAAGCAAATTATTTATGCTTTTTTTTATTCTAAAAGACGTACAACAAAATATGTATAGGGCCTACACTTCATTTTTCTCTTCCTAGACAAATTGTAGAACTACAATGTCTCTAAATTTTGAATCTTGATTACAATTCAAATTCATATTGTATTACCATGCTTGCGTAAATATTCAAGACTTCCATGTGCTATTAGTTTATGTAAACTATTTAGATTTTTACATAAATTTATTTCTTCTGATAAGTTTTTCTGGTCCTCTCATTTTGATCCTTTAGTTGTCATATTGTTTTCCATGATTTCATTGTTCAGTGTTATTTCTAATTTGTATATTGATGTATTTTATCGAATGGGTTTTTAAAATAAATATGTATTTTAATTTCAATATGTTTCTGTCTGTGTTTTTTTGTAATCAATAAAGCTAATCAATTAAAATTACAATCGATTATGTTTGAAAAATGTGTGTAAAAGTGAGGACAAAAAGAAATGCACTATAATATAAGAAAAATCAGGTTATCAATCAGTTCTTTTCATCTCTCTTTCATTGACATATGGAAGAACTTTATTAAAACAAAACAAACATATCTTAAATAAAGACATATATATTAGCTTACAATATATGCAAGGTGATCAGTTTCACACACTTACAGATAAG
The DNA here is from genome assembly GCA_035222895.1 of Strongylocentrotus droebachiensis. NCBI lineage: Eukaryota > Metazoa > Echinodermata > Echinoidea > Camarodonta > Strongylocentrotidae > Strongylocentrotus > Strongylocentrotus droebachiensis. The sequence goes on from JAVYIG010010827.1 coordinate 32,310, forward strand.
TAGGGCCTACTGGTACATAGAGAATAGAATATATAATATATGTGGTATCAAATAAGTACAACATATGAATCACACACTTTTATTTCCAGTTTTTCCTGAGCTGAGGTATGTGTTGAAGATTAATTTGTACCTAAAAATAAAGCAAATAAAACATGAATGTATATGTCATCTGCAATCATGTTATCAATATTTCATCATGTTCAAGATTCTGCTGTACAAGTTGCAAACAAGTTCTTCATGGTGAAAACAATTATATGTACTCTCTATAGAGACAGGTATTTCAATGTCTTATCTATATGATATATCATCCATGTTCCAATAACGCTGAACTGTAATTTTCTGTTCAAGATATGAAACAGAAGAAAGACATTAAATATTTTGCACATTTACAGATACTGGCAATGTGAACATGAAAATCAATCATCATAAAGCTTTAACAAATTCCCACTGGCTAAAAGGCAAAGCACATAACTTCATATATGACTGCATGCTCATAAAATAAGCTAGTATCAAAGCACCAACAGCCAAAAAGCATATCAAAGCATATCATAATTTACACCTATCTACTTGTTTGTAAATATAACTCTTTGCCAAAATAGATGGCAAGGAAAAGCACTCAGCAAAGTCTTGTCAAACACTTAAAATGTGCAAAAATTACTACATGTACATTTTGGCTTCTTATAATAATCTACATCTATGTATGTTCCTGTACCTGTACACACACACACACACACAACAGTGTACAATATATATTGCATAATATTTGGCATAGTATTTGGCAAGGAAATACATTCAGCACAGTCACTTAAAACTATGAACACATAAACAAAGACAAAAATTTCCTCCAAAATACAATGGTGACTGGCATTGAAGAAACTGGCAAACAATTTGGCATAGCCAGCCTCAGAATACTGTGAATACAGAAATATCTTAGGTACAATTACCAAGTATACCCGTAAAAGAAGAGGAAAATATATACATATAGTTTGTAATAACTCCTTATGATCGACTCAATTTCATCAGAATCTTCGGAATCTGAACTAATAACATTTGAGGTAAAGTAATTTGCGTTGTCAGAATGAGGAGTAGAGGTCATGTAGTTGGCACTTTCATCATTGCCATCTTCATCATAATTGTCATTATCATTAACAACATCACTGTAGGCATCAGCAGAATCATAATCATCTTCATCTTCTTCATCATCATCATCGTTATCATCTTCACTTTGAAATGTTTGATTCTGAACTGTTTGAACACCGGGAACATTTTCACAACCTTTGCACCGACAGCCCGGACCACAAAAATTATTTTGCTTCTTGCATTTACACTGTCGATTTTTACATTTGTTCTTGGAGCATGCACATCCACGGGTAAGGTAAACCACATTTTCTTTGATCTTATTTACATTTTCAGCAGAATCCCACTCAACATCAACTAAGACCTCTCCTTCATGCTGTGATACCTTAAAACGATACTTAGTTATGTCAGGGTACATAAACTTGCTGAGCATTACGTTTCCCCAAACAGTACTGACCCAACATGTACGCAACCAGTGTAGTTGAAGGGCTTTGTCTGAGGGCATCAGCTCATCCTCATATACTCCCTTCCATGAGGCCTTTCGCACAATATCTAAAGCTTCTGAATGGTGCTCTTCTACACTATCTGCTTGAATACTATCAAATAGTTCAACCGGAGAACTAAAATTATGCAAGCATGGTCGATTGGCATTGAAATAGACACATAATATCAGCCGATAAAATGCCAACAACCCTAAATCAGAGTCGACATTCAGATTAGTTTGAGAAAGGTGACCAGGAGATGCTGAAGTGAGATTCCCTGATATAAATGAAGCATACTGGAAAAACACTTTGAAAAAGATACCTTTTCCGAGATGGGCAAAGGAGGAGACAAAGTCGCATCCACTGCATATATACAATACCTGAAGACATTTTGTTACATTGATATCTTTACCAAGCAACCGTGCTAGATCAGAATCTTTCAATATTGCCGACTGTAATGCACAAAGGTGAAGAAATTTTTCATCCCCAAGTCTAGCTCGAAACTGTACTACAACTTCTTTTTCAAGTAACTCCAGTGGTAGCCCAATCATGCCAATATCCCTATCAATTGAATAAATGTGGATATTTTTGCATGTAGTACCGAATACATGGAGCCAAATCTGTGAATCTGACTCTTCATGATTATGAACAAGTTCATGCCTTTTTGTTCCTTGTGAAGAAACAATAGTACCACTCCATTCAGGAATTTCCTTTTTTCCTACGTGAAAACCTCCTGATGCTATACACACCTGACCACTATTGTGAAAAACTGACTGCGCACAATCAGTAATTTGTTTTGACAAATACCTACAAAGAGCATGCTTATTTTTTCTTATTTTAAGAAAGTTTATCCAATTAGATGGCAGTGGAATGCTGTCATCTATGATTTTCAATATATTACCTGAATTACTCTCATCAATGTTATCCCGTCTACTTCTTTCAATTCCCTTAGGTAATATCCCTTGAGTGTTACATTGGTCAAATAATATTCGAACCTCTTTATATCCTCTACGAAAGTATGTATGCATCCATCTGCGAATCAAAAATTGGGCATATTCTTCAAATATTTGTTCGGAAGTCCGCTTGGAGAACATATTGCCCTAGGAGCTTCTATGAACTGACAAAGATTGGAAACTGGCATCTGATGTTCTTGAGAAAAAGCTAACGTTCTCTTATAACAAAGTGTAATCAAGCGCTTTTCTTTCTCCAGGTCAATTACTTTCCTAGCCCTTACTTTCTCCTTTGAAAAGGTCCTCAATTTGAATTTCCTTTTTACTGGCTTTTTAACAGAAGTATCTTGTAATAGCTGTATTTTACAAAATGAGAAGTATGCTTCTTCACCCAATTCTCTGTATGGCAGGAGACATTTCTGTTGGACTGGACTGGCCGACACATTGGTGAAAACATGAAATAGCGATTCTGGTTGATTGGGAATGAACATTGAAGTTTTACATACCACATGAAAGTAACTCTTGACATTCGCAAACTCAGAATTAATAACTGATTTTTGAAGATCCCGTTGCAAATTACCTTTTCTAGAAACACTTATCTGTTCCTCAAGTTGTGTAACCAACTGAGCTTGGCACTGCAATGTGGCACACATTTTTTCAACATGTAGAGGTAAATGATTGGAAAAAGCTACTTTACAGTCCTTATTTATCGTCATCTCATGTGTTTCATCTGGAGCTACCATTGACAAATTTGCACCCGATATGCTACACACAAAAACTCCACTTCTAAAATGGTCTAATATATACTCTGGCAGTGTATGTAACATGCGAATATGAGCAGGAATAAGATATGAATAGTTCTGTCGAACGAATGCATAAAACAGAGGTGCCATGGCTTTGTGTGCTGCATTGCGTAAGTTCCAATTTCCTGATCTTATAGCAATCCAAAGATGAATATAACACAAGCAGTCATTAAACAGAAATTGATTCCAAAATTTAAATGTTTCGTATTTATCTGACATCTCTTTACAATACTTAACATATTTATTCTTCAGGGGTAGCAAATACTGATCAAAAAACTGTTCCTGTCTAAGTAAAATATCTGGAAGCCCTTTGAAATTTCCATCCTCGTACTCTATATTTGACACAAGCTTTCCAACTTCTTGCAAAAAGTAATCCTTGCTAAACTGAGTATCCTTATCTCTATGATCTAAGAAACACTGAAATTGAAACATAAAAATTGCTTCATAAACTTGTAAAAGAAATCTATGTGTCCTCTTAAAATTTGAACAATTTCCCAGACTATTAAGGGTCATTTGTTTGTGGGTTTGTTTTGCTATTTCTTTGAGACCGGCATCCCAAAAAATCTTCATTAGCACTTCCTGGAAATTCTTCAAAATGTGCCAATCTCCTAGGAAAGGGATCATCCAGTCCAGTGATTCTCCATATTCTGCTTTCAAAATCACCAGCAATGACAAGGGGATTGCTCTTTTTATTTACCCCAAATAAATCATATAAAAGTCCAAGGGAACGTTTGAGAGTGGCTGGACAGTTTGACTTTTCATTTAGGATGTACATGTAAGAAAATTGTGATTTTTCAACATACTTTTCATTGTCTAATGATATCTTTAATTTTAGACCCGGAATTATAGTTGGAATATTATTAAGAATATAATGATAACGCTCTGTAATATACAACATAATATCTCTATTGATTTTTTTTCTCAGAAAGTGTCTCTTCTTCAGATAATTCAAAACTGGCAGCGCTGAGCTGAGAACGTATTGACGTTTTATTTAATGATGGATTAAAAGATGAGGGGCCAGGTATATCTAACGATTCCCACTGAGCAGTTCTTCGTCGAACTGATGGCTTTTTCACCACAGCAGGTGCATTCTTGACAATGGTACTTTGTGTTTCAGCACCTGTACTGCAACTTGGGATACTGTTGACACTTTCATCAGGTTCTATAGTGTCTAACTGTTCATATCTATGTAGAGTTTCAGTAAGGGGTTTTGGCTGTTGGGCCATGATTGAGGTCCCGTGCCAGCTTCTTGTTTTATCAACTTCAACAGCTGCAAAGGGGGTCAAAACATCAATATTGTCAATTGACACTAAAGTGAAAGCAGTAGGTTGTAATTGTGAAAGAGGTCCAGCTTCGACTCGCCTGTCATGAATGTATTGTAAGAATCGATCCAACGTACTTTCTGAGCATGGAAATCCAATATTATTTAATGTCTTCAGGAGCTTTGATGAATGTGACAATTTCTTAATGTAATTAGCCATGACAATATGAAAGGGATAAGAATTTTCATCATTCATAAGAAATTGAAGTAAAAATATTGCAGCAACTCTTCTATGTTTTCTCTTTCGTCCTGCTTGTGTACTGTCTGATTTAAATGTAATGAACTCTTCATAAACTTGAATATCTGACTGCCTGAAAGAGGACAACTCATCTACCGTGAATGTAAGACCACATATAGTATTCCACACGTATGGGTTAAACATCGAACAAGCCTTGTTAATGTCAAAGTCAATAACAGGTAAAGGATTGTTTAGGAATTGTTCAGTTATAAACTTTCCTTGCTTGCGCAATGATTCATTGAAGTCAGTGATGGTTCTTCTAAATGACAAATCACCATCAGATGAAGTATTGAACTGAGACTCTTCACTTCTAACTAAATCAGATGATGTACCCTCTTCTTCACTAACTTCCCCTCGTTTCTGTGCACGGAGTTTTGAATGTGCCATGTGCCATGCATTAAAGATAAACTCCAGTACTGGTAAAAAAAAAGAAATTAATTCTCACAGAATCAAACGAAACTTACACTTAATGTTCAAGATTACAAATAAATGCCAAACAATTTTGGAAAAAAATGTATACTGGCTGAGTAATGAGTATAGAAAGACAAGGAAACCAAGGTAGTACCATCCCCGACACCATGTGTGTTGTCCCATATATAGCTTTCTATGTGAGTGTTTGTTACTTTACCAAGACTCGGTCAAATTTATTATGATTTTGATGACTCCAGAACCTTGCAGTGCACACCAATACTTACATGCTCCATGATCAACTGTTTCTGATCCTTTCACACCTTTTCTTTCACAGTGCAATCGCATTACCAGTACTAAAGTTTATCTTTAATTATGTCATCCAAAGTCATTTCAGCTCTGTAAAAAAAAAACCCTTTCTTGCGTGCAGCCTTATGAACATTCAAGAGTTTTCCAAAGCGATGCAGAATTCTTCCTTTCAAATAAACTGGACTTTTTTGTAGTCTGTACTGCTGTCGGTCATCGTTACATGCAGCATTTAGTTGAACCATTAAGTATTCATATATTGTCTTCCTATATTCATATCTTCCTTACAAAGCTTGCATACATGAAGGAACACTATGTTTAGGATTTTGTTTAATAGTTGTTCATCAGTGCCATCATCAGTGTTCATAGAATCTTTGATAAATACTTTTTCCAATTCTTCAAAGGATTGTTTTTTCATGCGTGTGGAATGCCGTCTGGAATAACTGCAACAAGCTTGACATAATACACCATCATTTGTAATAGAAAAAGTTTCATTAATTTGGCACAATTCTTTAACATCATCTTCACTTAAAACTGAACATGCATATCTCTTGCTATCTGCCTTCAGCAGTCCTTCACAAACTGAACAATTTGAAAAATATTGAGTTTCCATATTATCTAGATAGATTACGGCGATGTATTAAGCACAAAGGGATAGAATTAGGAATAGATGAACACTGCAGAGAAAAGGCTGAATTAAAAGAATCTAGTGTGCACTCACATTCTCTATGCGACAGTTCTGTACATAACATATAATGAGTAAGGAAGCAAGGATCTCTTTTCTTCGCTCTTGACTTTTCTGGGGTGTAACTTGAAGATTTTACTTTTTTTGTATACTTAATTCTGCAGGCATTACATATGCAGTCTGTCATTTCTACATTAGTATGGGTTTCTTTGATTATTAATTGTAATGGCTCGGATTGCATGGTGGAGAGATGGTAGTATTTTATGAACGATTTTTTATTACACAAGGCACATGGGCCACATTGTTCTTTTTTGCATGGAGGCCCTTTGCCTACCCCAGTGGCAACAAAGCAAATGTCTTATTGTTAATGACTTCTGGCTCAGAGTATGAGAGAGCAGGCATAGTGTGAGTGTCACAGTAAAAATCAGGAGGGTGGTCCGTTGGAACGGGGTGTGCCCTCTATTGATGCCATCTGGTCACTGGAGCTTGTCTTCCTCGGCGAACTCGCCGTCTATGTCTCCTTCTTCTCTTCTTTTGGAGAACATACTTGGTGTGGACTCCTGGGAGTTGAAGTGTTGATGTCCTTATGGATTTTGGATTTAACTTACAATAATTTATTGTAGCCGAGAACCTATTTGGAATGTACTGGTTTGGGGGCAAGTTTATAAATGGGGCAGGCAACGTATGCTTATGACTCAATCTAACCGGAACCCCATCATCGTTCTCTACGTAAACTCTCTTCTTATTTACCGGTACCCTCTTTTTTGTCCTCCTCTTTTTGGGGGATGGTACACCAGTGTGTCCTCCATGAGTGGTTTTTCCTGAGGAGCTTGATGGACAATTCAGTTTCTTCTTCTTCCTGGCTTGTGCACAAAGAGTTAAAAGTTCAACAGGAATCCAAGTGTTGCGAGGTGGAAGGGGCTTTGGTGAAAATAATTTTGAAATATAGCAGTGAAGATGATCTCCAAATATCTGTTTGCCCAAAAAGTTTAGATGCAAGCCATCGAATGAAAAAAGATCATCAGCGATGTCGAATTCCTGATTAATATCAAACACTTTACAATTGATCAACTGGCGAGATATGACTGTACGGTGTTAAAACAGACTTTTTGAAGCACCGTCGCCTCGCAGAGCTAAGTTCGCCACAGTGTACCAGTGCAGCGCCGAGTGAACCCGACCCCTTGTATCGAATAAAACATGACATGAAAATGAACACATGGGACTGATCTTCATCTGTGGGGGAATGCGAGCAACGCTTCCCGGTCAGTAGAGCAACACCGAGATTTCCCGCCACATGAACGATAAACGACATCAACTTCCGGTATTTTTTTTTTGACGCACTTTGTGCCCTCAAAAATCCCGTAAAATGCTAGCGACTCTGACTTTTTATATTAGTTTCGACGAACTTGATATTTCTTGCACCCAAAATAAGAATAAAAAATAAACTGGATTGTTTGCACGGGTCAGGATCACGGAAAGTAGCAAAGTGATCAAATTTACGGAAGCAAAATCTCTAAAAATTGCTCTGGTTTCCATGCTTTCGATGAGACCTTTAAAAAAGCGAAAAATATGAAAATTATACATCAAACGAAAGAGCATTTATCGTATGTCAACTTACCCCACCATGCTTTCAGGATTGACGCGCACGCTCAATGCAACAGCTAAATTGGTGGCTACGTTCATCCTTCCTCGAAAAATCACGGGAATTCTCGCAAAGAGCGAGACGTGAGATTCTATAGTCGGCCGGAACGAGAGGCACGATAAAACTCGGCAGATCGACTCATTAGCGTGCGCGCTGCGGTCTGACTGCTAAGTTCTTTTATAATGAGTGTCATTTTCCCTTATAATATATGCCCCTTTCCTTTCTCTATAACGTGCGCCCCTAATCTAAGCGGCTTGGAGCAAACTTTTCTTCTATTTCCTCAAGGTTTTTTCGCTACGCTCGCTTGAATATGTAATTGATATTACATGTAATAATTTTATCACACTATTGAAGATGTAGAGGTATATATGCCAGTGTCTGAAACTGGTATACATTCGTTTTGATTTTTCCCTTTGTAGGTTCCCCTTTAAAAAACAAACAGAAATCTTTTGTAGGTGCCCCCTTCACTTTGGAAGGCGTTCCGCCGCCCCTCGAGTAAAGACTGGTGCCCCTCCCCCTCCAATGACTGCATGTGCCTACGTTACGCCACCGGTCTGCATATAAATGTATACAGGGATTAGCTATGCAATATGAAGCTATATAAGTTTGTCGCTTTGAGACCTTACTTTCTGCTTGTAAACATTACATAAAGGATTGATGGAAAACCCATCAAATATATTGATATTCTACGAAAAAGTCGCCAAAGTTATTTTCCCATGTCCTCTTAGGTCGAAAAGCATCCATTGTCCCGGTTGTGGAAACCATTCCGGAGATTACTGTTACATTCGCCGAAGAAGGGCTACTGAAATGTGCTTACGAACGTAAATCATTTGCCGTGTTTTGGAGATTCGTGAGCGACGATTCGTCATACGGTGATCTGCTAGTTGTTCTCGATCAACACTACCAGGTCGGAGAGAGATCTGGTCCGGGGTACGATGAAGGACGCTATAACATGACTAACGACTATTCTCTTGTTATACATGACGTCAGCGTGAAGGATGAGGGCAGATACATCTGTGAAGTTTCCGACTTTGAGACAGGTCGAGTGTTTCGCAATTATACCAATGTTACAGTGACAGGTATGTATTACAGTGCTGATATAAACTTAATCAATATATAAGGTATATTGTTTGGCAAGTTAACAATTGGCCACGTACATCAACATTATATTGAAATAAATAGTGCAATATATTGGCTAAGATTCATGGTATTTTTGGTAAAGAAAACACAAATATATAACCCCCAATGATGGCTGATGACAAAGACCTCGGTTACTGAGTCGGCGAAAGATTCATATGGGCCTCTGTTATGAACTATGCACTCTTGCAGATGTCTGAGGACAACGGTCATATCTGTAGTGCTAATCTTTCTTGCTTGCACATAAAAAGTAAAAAATCCGTAACCTTACATGTTTTCTCCCTTCTTCATTTAAAACATTGTATTGAAAACTCCTTTATGCCCGCGTCACACTGTCCCGAAGATGACATAAGATGGACACACGATGACGGAAAATTCAAAATTCGGCTCTGATCGTAAACACATCGGGCATATCAGGCCATTCGTGAGGGCATCTGAAGCAACCGTTCCCCTTCTCATAAATGCCCCCTTTTCACCTATTAAAAGTGTCCATTTTCATTCTCATAAGTACCCCTTTTCATATTTAGTCAGTGCCTCTTTTCAGGGGCGATAAATGCCCCTTTACACCTCTGACAATTTATTTTTTAACAATGATACGTGCCCCTTTTCCTTTCTAATAAGGGACCTATCCCCTTTTCATTAATTTCCATTTTCAACTCTTATGAATGCCTCTATCAAAATCTGATGGATGCCCCAATTCCGTCGACAAATTCCCATTTACCATTCTCATAAGTGCCTTTTGTAATAAGTATCTTATCCTTTTCGATAAGTGTCCCCCTTTCTTCTCTTTTTACACGTGCCCCTAATTTAAAGTGAATATTAGGGCGATTTCTCCCAAAGCTCGCTCGCCACACTCACTCGCATTGATTTCATAGATGATATAATTATGTTACTTATCAAAGGTCTTTTCAGTCTTCCGTTATGAAAATGTGAGTATAACCCCATCAGTATTGGATTTAATTATCTTTATAAGATGTAATTTTTTGCACTGCGACCTCACAAATCTTAAAAATTTCCCTCACTCGCATATGAATATTCAGACCATCATACCCAACTGCAAAGTATGATGCTTAAACAATATGTTGTATGATGTACAAAGAGAAATAAATATTGAGAGCATCCCTGTTAATGTAACCACAATATATATGGGTACATACCAATGTCTAACAATTTGTATATTTTCCCTTTGTAGGTGCCCTTTTTTTCCCCAGAAAGAAAGCTTTACGTTGATACCAAATTTGGCTGCCCGATCTTGCCCGTTGTTATGTAAGAGCCGATTTCCCTTGCCCCATTGCCCCGAAAAATGTGTGTTTTGGGGGTCCGCGGCTGAACTATGAAGGATTCGCGGTCATAAATCACGGCGCGTGGGGGCGCGTGACACTTGTTTAGACACCGCGGACCAAAATAAACACATTTTCGGGGCAATGTTGCAAGGAAAACGGCTCTAACATAATAACGGGCACAATCGGGCAGCCAACTCTGGTATTAACTTAAAGCTTAGATATCAGAGAAAATGTTGGTAATAACAATTAATCGGAAATCCCTGGAAATCCAAACATTTCCTCTGGATTTATAAAAAATAAATCCCCATAAATTAGTGTTGGCGCACTTTGGTTCCTCCCTGGCCCACTGTGCGTCGGTCGAAGGTTTTATACCATCGGGAGGTCACGTGACGCCTTCGTGACCTAGTTGGGACGCATCGTACTCTCAATACGACGTCGTGTAGCCATTGTGTGGCCTTCGTGTGGCCTGTGGGTACACTTCTTATTACAAACTCACATCTTCGTTTTGCCTTCGTGAGTAGTTTGGGTGCCATCGTGTGACCTTATGTAGGCATCGTACTTGCTTCGGCTATTGGTTGCCTGTTGACCAAGTTCGGGGCCATCTTCGTGCGAAGTTCAAATTTCCTTCATCGTGTGTCCATCTTAAGTCAACTTCGGGACAGTGTGACGCGGGCATTAAGATCTGTTATTTTCTCCAAGAAGATCTGATCAGTCGTTATGTGCCCTAGTTGGACGTTTCGATAGGTTGTATCTATGGCCTTCAGGATTTATTTTGTTGGTTACTTAAATGCTGATAATTTTTGATATTGTATTATATTCACTTTTACAGTAGAAGCAACCACGCCTCTCGTTAGGGTTCAACAATGTGGAAGCAACAATCGTGTCTCTTTGAATGTGACGGACAATCCAAAGGCATTGTGTATGATCCAGATTACACCTAACCAACCCCATGTGCAACTAGATTGCTTCGTTGAGGGCGCTAAACCACAAGTTGACATGTTCTGGGTCGATAATACCACTCTACAGGACTTATCGAACGTATCATCTTTAACAATTACCCAGGGAAAACTAGAGGGAACTGTGGATCAAAAACTAACTGTGATATTACAGGTTTCTGAATTTCAGTCCGATCAAGAATACTACTTCACCTGCATCGCTGAGGGCCAGGCAGTTGGAGGAATAGCATCCGTGACTATTGGAACCACCAATGTTTCTCCTGGAGGTTAGTCTTCCAATTCAAGAAAAATATCCGATCAAAAGTTTAGTGTAACCCAACCTTTGTCATAAGTTCAATTATTTAAGATTAGAAAAAAGGGGGAAAATGGCGAAAGTTCGAAATAAATCGGACCAATGCTAATGTAGTTAAGAGTTCACTAAACCTATGCAATTCAACCAAAAATATACAATTCGGTCAGTTGATTGTGAAATAGTGCTGGACAACTCTCCAGTTTGTTGTGTAAACAAATATGAGTAACATCTGCCTTCTCCCTTCGGGAACTTCTCAAATTATGGATATCATATTATAATAGGTCCTGTAAAGAGACTCTCCTAAGTCATAATTTTAGAAAAACTGACATTTTAGTAATGTTGTGTATTGAATAAAATAGGAAATGTTAATGGTACTGCGTCAAGGTGGCATTAACCAGTCATCCAATTTGAAATGCCCATTATGTATAGTTATCAGAACTTTAAAAAAATCACATCTTTTTGGTCAGATTTTATTTAAATTTTAACAATCATGTCAGTCTGCTTCTCTAATTTTGATTTTCTTATTTTTGTGTACATTTGTTTTCTATTAAGGTTAGATTGTATTTGATTATATTATATCCATAACACTTGTTTATTTCTACGTGATCATGGTGATATATTAATTCAGTTTTACATATGCATGAATTATAATAATTATTTCAAATGGTTGACACTTCTGTCTCGAAAGGTGAAAATGAAAATCATGGTCCACATCATTTACTTGTTACCATACTTTGGTTAAAAATATTCAAGTAAAACAAAGAGGTTTGTTAAAGATAATCAGTTTTCTATGCCTTCTCATAATCGAATTATTTGTTTAGTATCAACATCGCCAATAGTAGCTGCAGCGGTTTCGCCATTGGTGGTGTTGGTGGTGGTGGTGGCGGTTGTCCTCATATCTGTACTCCTCTGGAAGAAATACAAGAGACCACAACATAGATATGGTAACTACCCTCAACCTAATTTCACAAAACATACGTTAGGCCTAAATATGATATACCTTATGAACCCAGGCCATTCCCGCTTTTTATGAAGGGAAAGCGAATTATTAAATCTATTTTCCCCTTTAAGGCGTTAAGTCAGACCCCAAATTTAAAAATCATTGTTTATATTCATTAAAACATGTTTCTGTTTTCCTTTGTTAATCCGTCAGTTCTAATCATATTTGATGCCTTTTCAATTCGAAGACTAAACGTATTTGACCAACGATTAAAGAAAGAAAAGAAAAGGGGAAAATAGCAGATCTATCAAATTAGAACAGTAAAGAATGATTCATTTTTGGAAACTTTTTTGGAAACGTTATTAGATGATGTTGTTATTTTTGTTGTTGACTATTAGATGGTTAGTTTGACATCATCTCACCTTAAGCTGCACGTGATAATAGAAAATGGACTAATACTTCATAAAACTATTTATACCACGTTGCCAGTTTTGGTTTCTATTTTCTGTACGCTTTTAAACAGATGACGATCGTCAAATGCATAATGAGGCATGTACACCTTTACGTAAATAGGCTTGTAATTCATACGAGGAATTCAGACTACCCTCTTAAAAAATATATAACAACACCTCAGATAAATGGACCTTACTACCACTACGCCAATTATTAGTACCACTACTTCTACTACTACTATCACCACTACTACTGCTATCGCTAACACTAGTAGTAGAAGTAATACTACTAATACTAAAAATACTGATGTTACTACCACTACGACATTTAGTACTCTTACTACTTGTACTGCTACTACTACTACCACTACTGCTACTACAACTACTATCGCCACTAATATCACCACTTCTACTATAATTACTACAACAACTACTACTAACTACTACTACTACTGCTCCAACTACTATTACTACTTCCACTATTACTACTGCTGCTAACTATACTATTACAGCTACTATTACTGCGACTAATAATTGTCCTACTACCACTACTACTGCTACTACTTCTATAATTACTAATACTACAACCACTGTGCCTACTACAAATTTCCGTCTTTTCTATTTTAAGGGCAATATTCTCCTCGGATACGAGCCCCAATCCACAGAGTTTACTTTGGGTTGATTATTACTATTGTAAAGTACGTATATCATAACCATTTGGAAATATCAATATCTATATTTTATTTGAAATTACAACAATGTTGTATATCTTTTTTATCAATAAATGCCGTTGGATCAGGTTATTGAATTAATAATAATTCCATTTTCCCTTGTCCTCATATTCGTAAAATCTTGATTAATATAGAATATTATCATTAGTCGTTCGTAGGCATTTTTTTAACAATATCACACATTTCTACGTTTTGTATTCGATGGGCCACAGAGGGAGTACGACATAGAAGGTCATCATTAGAGACTAGAAGGACCCAAATAAAGGACTATTCACCAGATAGACCAACAACAATGAGCGATAACACTGATCACATCAACCTGGGAGTGTTCGGCTTAGGAAAAGCTGGGAAGTCATCTTTAATCAATTCACTCATCTTTTCTCTAACAGGTACCAATATTAGTGATTAAATCGGATTGTTATAGGACAAATTAATCGCTTTTTAAAGCTCCATTCCACTACATATTGGGTTTGTCAATATTTCCTCATTTAAAATAAAATGAATATGAGTTTAAATATGAAAACGGATGCGAATATCAATACCACTATGAATACCAATATCAATATCAATATATAAACGAATACGAATAAGAATATGAATATGAATATAAAAATCAAAGATGATAGAGTCTTGCAATAATTATTCCTCTTAAATCGCTTACCCAATTTACGTAATCCCGATGCATTTTTTTCATTTTGGTTGATAAACCTAGGAAAATATCCGGTTGAAGCGGATAATGGGGCCACAACACATAGTGAGAGAGATATTACTGGACAGAAAGAGGAGATAAAACTGACCGATCACATTCATTTGTTGAATTACAAAGGAATGGTGAAGTGCGACACGGCAAAACGAGAGGAGATTCTCTCCCAAATCAGTGAGACAATCTTCTTTTTTTACTTTTGCATACAATTTTTTTAAAATCTGATATAATTGGTATTGCTATCAAAGTCGCTGTATGATGAGGGTGACGAATTTAGCGTACATTTGAAGAATTCTGGGCATGTGATATATTATTAATGATTTCTCAAAATCTATCAAATATATATGTAACTAAACTATGATTTGGTGAAATAAGAAACTGTATCGACAAAATATTCTGGAGATACTTCCATATGAAAATTCAATATCGGATTGAAACGTGCTGAACCTGAAATTTATTTTCAATAAACACAAAAACAAATAATCAATAGCGGAAAATTACTCAAATATCATTAACAGTTTAGAGGCCGTACTCATTTTCATTTGTCTTCATCCATTTTTGTTCACATTTATAATTCTGACGTATGTCCTATCATAATATGGAAGTTATTAATTTGTAGAATGCCTATGAATGATTTTTGTTTGTTATTTCCCTGTCGACATGAAGAAGCAAAGCAACTATTTTTTTTAAAGAAGGACAACAAATCATTCAGAAAATAAGTTCAAAATTCTTCCTATTTTTCCAAATAAACTACTGTTTATTACAGGGTAATAATATGCACAAATTGTAGGCCTATATAAACTTTTCACTTTTGCTCATATGTTTAAGTGAGGGTACCCAGCCGTTTATAAGGGATTTTTTCCTTTTTTTATTGAATAGGCTGACAGTAACACGTGCTTTATTTTATTTTCCCTTCATCTTTCAATTTGTATTCCTAAACAAAAAAATTCACAGAAGGACAATCATTACAAAATACTCCAAACGTCCCTGTTCACTGCGCAATCTTCATCTGTGACTATAGGTGAGGACAGTTTCTCTCCCTCTCCCTCTGTTTCTCTCTCCCTGTCTCTCTCTCTCTCTTTCTCTCTCTATCCGTCTCTCTCTATCTCTCTCTCTCTATATATATATATATTGTTTCTGTTTTTTCTTCACTGCCCGTCAGTAGGGGTACCGTGATGATTGCGGTTAAACTACCGGTCAGGTATCACGCATAAACAGGCGGTTACTGTCATAATTTCTGAACTAGATTATCCACCAAATATGGAGCAGGGTCTACAGTTTGTTGGTAAATTTGGGATCCATAGTAGGTGCTGGTGATTTTACCACACTACGACACTGGGCATTGAAACAAGAAGACATGCACTATCAGCCCTGGATCAACCCTACAAGAATCCCTAGTAGACTTAGGCTATAACAAAGAAGGGAAATTTATCTTAAATACATTCTTTTCTAGTATAGACAAGATATAAGCAGACGATTGTACGTTATGCCAGAAAAAAAGGATTTGTATGTGGTGTCAAAATTTCATTATCAAATATTTCTTTCATTCCAGGAATCGTGAGGGACAGTATGAGGAATTTATGAAGTTGTTGTCCAAGGACGTGTGCAGCTATTTCGGTATCATTCCACACTTTACAGCGAAATTTCTTCTACTATAAAGAGTCGCTCATTGATATATGAGATCATCATTTGATAACAATTAAAACGATAAGTTTTCACTCAAAAATCAAGATTATAAATCCATGCTTACATCAAGCTCAAAGTAAGTGTCTTATGCAGGAACTAATGCGATATCACACCGCCAAAGCGACCGATTCCTTGTAGGCCTAACTTTCTTTGAGTTTTTGGTTATTGAGTGGTTTTTAGTCTGATGTCTGTAATAGTGGCGGAATTAGTAGTAGTAGTAGTAGTAGTAGTAGTAGTAGTAGTAAAAGTAGTAATAGTGGTAGTAGTGGTGGTAGTAATATAATTAGCAGTGGTAGTGGTGATAATTGTAGTATTATAAGTCATTGAAGTAGTAATAGTAGTAGTAGTAGTAGTAGTAGAAGTAGTAGTAATGGTAGTATCAGTAGTAAACGTAGTAATAGTTGTAGTAGTAGTGGTAGTAATATAATTAGCAGTGGTAGTGGTGGTACATCAGTATTAATAGTTTGATTAAGGAATCACATTTGGATCGGTTCTCCTTTCCAAGAAAAAAGAAAGAAGCGTATTTCATCAAGTCGGTTTAGCCCTGCTCACCTGCGTTGTTCTTTTAGTTTTATTAAAATGTAACCAATAGAAAAGGTTTTCATTTAACTTTTTGAAGACTGCCTCTTTCTTTTCATTTCCTGTTGCTTTCATACTTTTAGTTAAAATCAACGTCATGAAATTTTGATTGAGCAATATCGTACACACAAGAATGCGACGATCTCTTGGCATTATTGTTATAAGAACGAAAGGGGGAGGGGGTCTGAGGGATTCTCTTTCAACTTTTTCTTGTGGATGTTTTTCTTTCCCGATCAAGAATCGGAAAGAAAACAAAACTCAAAAGCCCTCTATAAATCATGGGCAGAGGAAGGGGGGGGGGGGTACAAATTGGCATCTCTGTAACGTATCATGCAACTTAATATCGGCGTGAAATTTCTTTTTAATTAAACTTCCTCGAGAGTTTAGATTATGCATCATATCCTTTTGCATTTGTTTGAATTTTCTTACTTGCAGGTAGAGGAATCATGGTGGGGATACCAAATAAAGGTGACCTGGATGACGATGATAATAACATTAAAACAAAGATGAGTAAGACCATTGGAATACCAGCGAATCATGTTTGGATCTTCAAAAATTACACACTAGAGAGCCACGAGGAAGATGTGGACAGAAGTATAGAACTCCTTGATTTCATTTTGCATTGCCTAACAGTTGTAAAGGAAAACCAGCAGTTTCGAGATAGCCAGAAAGAAAACTAGCAGATTCCAAGTATCCAGAAAGACAACCAGCAGATTACAAATATCCAGAAAGAAAACCAGCAGATTCCAAATATCCAGAAAGACAACCAGCAGATTCCAAATATCCAGAAAGACAACCAGCAGATTCCAAATACCCAGAAAGAAAACCAGCAGATTCCAAATATCCAAAAAGAGAACTAGCAGATTCCAAATATCCAGAAAGAAAACCAGCAGATTCCAAATATCCAGAAAGAAAACCAGCAGATTCCAATTATCCAAAAAGAGAACCAGCAGATTCCAAATATCCAAAAAGAGAACCAGCAGATTCCAAATATCCAGAAAGAAAACCAGCAGATTCCAAATATCCAGAAAGAAAACCAGCATAATTCAAATAGCCAAATAGAAGCCTGGCCCTGCAATATTATTTAAAAGATGAGGAATTGTTTTTGTATCAGATTTAAATATACATAGGCCTAACAGTGAGTCCTCTCGATAGATAAAATGTGTATATTCTCGGATCAATTTTGGTGTCATAGTATAGTTCCATAAAGTTTTGAGAATATATATACTCTATCTAACAAGAAAAAATAACATTATCTTAATAATTTCATGAAAATAGGTGAGACAGATTTATTCCAGCATTATTGGTAACAAAGTATTTTTGGACTTGAAAGATACATGTATATCTGTTATTGAGGTTCGGAATTGTCATGCAAATATGATTAGCAGATTTGCAGAGGTGTCTTGGTCGAGTGGATATGTCACCAGACTGTGAATCACAAGGTCCACGGTTCAGGTCCCACCGCGGCACTAATGTCCTTTGAAAAAACATTGATCTACATTTGCCACTCACAACCCAGGTGTTAAATGGGTACCAGGAAGTATGCGAAAGTTAATGTGGTTAGATGTGCATTTATGCGCTTGTAAAAATGACGCCTGGCTGGAATGCTCCCCAGGGAGTGGAGGATGTGTATACATTGTGTGGGGGTAAGCCTGAATCCGATGACCGGGGTAATAATATCAAATGTTGAATTCAATCATGCAGGTGTTCCCCAAGGTACACGTCTTGGGCCAATTCTCTTTTTAATTATGGTTAACGATTTATGTGAGCAACTTTCTATACCGTATTTTAAATATGTCGATGACCTCTCGTTAGTACAATGTCGGAAATCTACAGATGTCTCACAATTACAATCAGTACTTAATTCTGTGCAATCTTGGTCTATTGTGAATAATATGTCACTAAATCCTTCAAAGTGTTTTACCCTCCAAGTTAGTTTCATGAAAAATCCACCAGATCCAGAAATTCTTTTTATTAGCAACACCGAGTTGTGTAATAGGCATTGTGCTAAGATTCTTGGAGTGATCATCCAGTCTGATCTAAAGTGGAATTTGTATATTGATGAGCTAATGAAAAGATGTAATAGAAAAATGTATATGTTGAGGAAACTCAAGAAATTTAATTTACCTTTAAATGATTTAGTATTAATCTACACAGGTTATATACGACCAGTATTAGAATATTGCGCCCCTGTGTTTCATAGTGGTCTTACATCTGAACAGAAAAACAGTCTCGAACGAATACAACGGAGGGTTTGCAAAATTATTTTTAGCTCTAATTTTATGTCATATTCACATGCATGTCAAGTATGCAATTTAAGTACACTTGAGGAAAGAAGACTAGTACTGTGTATAAAATTTACAAAATCTTTAACAACTCACCCAGCATGCCAGAACTGGCTACTTTCAAAAAAACAAATTAGAATGTCATTACGTCAGACTCCTACATATCATAATTTCAAATGCAAAACCAATCGCTTCAAAAATAGCCCTTTACCATATTTGATCAATCTAATTAACCATAATTAAATGCTTTTTTAACTACATGTTAATTTTCAAACACAGTACTAGTCTTCACCTCAGTCGTGTTTAGTCTTAAAATCCAATGTATTTATTCTAAACGAGAGTATAAATCTTTCTCTTGTTATTCGTAACGTGTAATGTTATTTTGAATGTATTTTTAACAATCTTTTTAACGTGTAAATATTTAAAAATGCAACCTGTCACTTTATTATTATGTCAGCATGTAAACATGAATAATCCAGTTTCTGCTGCTTTTCATGTAAAATGACAATTATGATGCATGTATTTTGAAATTACACAATAAACCATTATTGAATTGAATTGAATTGAATTGAATAATATATCTGTAAAACGCTTTGAGATGGTGTGCGGTAATGAAATGCGCTATATAAGTACGACATATTATTATTATTACTATTTATGTCTTTTTAACATTTCAGAAGAAAAAAAAATCAAATCAACTTCGATTCGGTGGTCAGACAGTCGGGCGACTAAAATAATACATATATGACACGTTATTGATTGACACCCCTCCTCCCCCTTCTTACTCGAATGCTCATTCGGGAATGATTTACACTCTGGACATGCATATCTAATATTTGTTTCCGCCACAAATATTCAGCTTTATGAGACACGCCTTGCGTTAGCCTGAAAACGCATCGCAAGCGACAATTACCAAGTAATAATAACAATGGGATTAATAGGAAAAATATAGAATTTGAACAAAAAATAGAATTTTAGGAATTAAGTACATGATAACAAAACAACCAAAGTGATATTTTGTTTAATTAATATGCGAACGTGGTCATACATTCTACCAAAGGGAATTTATTTCCAGTAAAATAATGACATATTTCGTGTAAATAGTAAAATATGATATTGCTGTATCTTTTCAATCAGAAATCACATTCCAATAATACTGTGTAATAGTTTATCCATAGAATAAACAAAACAAAAAGTTTGTTGGGCAGCTGTGATCTTGTGTTCTTTCACAAGGAATCGGTAAGATTCATCGTTTAATCATGGAATGTATGAAGACTGAACCAGGAATATAATCAGGGTTTAGTATTCGAATGTCGTTTACTGCTGTATATTTTGCCCCAAGAAGTCATCTTTTATAACTTTGCTGGAGAATGTAACCGACTCTTTGCATGCTTACTTCCCACATACGCATTCTAGTAAACCATTACAAAAAAATTGCATTTTCATATTGAACATTATATGTGAATGATTGGTTTGACATCTGAACTGTGATACAATACTGATATAAACCCGATATATTTTCATTGTATATACCATATTCATGACTTTCATCTTGACATTTGTGAACTTCTGCATTGTGATTTAAATTTAAAATGGTTTTTCCGACAGAGTGCAATTGGTGAATGGGAACTATGATTACCATTCCATCAAACATTTGTTTATAAAACACTAATTTATATTTCGGATAGAACAGAATATTAAATATATAACTGTCTGTATGATTTTAGGGCGGGCCATTCATTTGAACATGCACTTATTGATTTGAATACCACATGCAAATTTCATTATCAATAATAACCACTCATATGGTATACTTCTAGATTGATAAAAAGCATTCGACCTTAAAGACCACCACGTAATTGTATACAAACATCTTATACAGATTTCAGGAGCGCATTGGGGGAATGTTTCAAAGTTATTTCCTTGATCTACATTACTAGTCTATAATTCGCTTAATAATTATTATTGTTATTATTCTAAGGCCGAGTATAGAGTCCCTCGGGGCTCCATACTGGATCCGCTCCTCTTTCAGCTCTATATTAATGGTTAATGCTGTGCACTATTTTAGTGCCCTGTATGTTGGTATAACGCTTATACCATTTAGTAATCAGTTAATAGATGTATCATGTATTATATCTCATCACTGTTCCTATAATAACAAGAGTCGTATGTCTTGTAATTTTCTTTTTTTGTTTGTATTTCTGAAACTATCATGCCCTTTGTACTATGCATATTTTTCAATACTGAATGTCTTGCTTTACAAATACAAAAAATCAGCCAAACAAAATGATTGATGGCCTTTTTATTATTCGTGGCCTTTTTAATGCATTAACCATTCATGTGTAATGTATACATTGATGATTTTGCAATTCATGAACTATTTTAAGATAATAATAATAATAATAATACAATATTTATAAAGCGCATGATAAACATAAGTTTCTCTATGCGCTGTACTAGCATAATGACGAGAAACATAATCACATAAACAGAATCAACACAGAGAAATATACAAATCTTATAACTACTAAAATGACTAACTTAACATAGTAAACAACATAATAGAGAGATATCTAACATGGTCAAAACAAAGAACGTAAGTAAGGATAGTTTAAGCTAATTAATTAAGGCAAACTTGCGTTTTAGTAAATATTTGAACGTTGCAGAACCATCACTTAAATGGTAACAATGATTTTGTAATTAATTCTGGCTACCGATATCTTTCGAATAGCCTTAAAGAAAAGTAAAAGAGAACCCAATGCCTGAAAACTTAACTATTTCGGTGTAAATCTGGATTTCTGCTGTCCCGATTAATATAATTTGTTGTTTGTATTAAGGTATTATGTAATGGGTCTTTTTTAGAGGAATAATTGTCTATACTTGTAAATGAATTGGCTGCTCAGTTTTATCTATAGATTTTACGTGCATCCTAGCCATTAATTTTGTATTCTTATTTTGTATTAAATGCTTTGAATAATTGATTTTAAATGGTTGAATAAAGTGAACTAAACTAAATTAAACTGTTCCCGTTTCTTGTCTCTTTCTTATTACTTAGTTTAAAACAGAAAATGCAAGCAAAAAATCCTCTCAATTTACAGGTTTAATATCAAATAACTTAAATTAGGAATATTCAGCGTTTGAAAACCAAATTCAGTTTTGTTTTGTATGGTAGCCTATTATGAAGCACATCAATATGAAACATCAATATTTGCAAGATCCCTAACATGAAATACTCCTTTTTCCTTATTACCATACTTCCAATTGAAGTTCTTAGTGTTGCTTGGTATACCACGGCTCATTCGATACCATATTCTCAACGATATTTATATAGTCCCACTCCCGCGCACTCATCCCACCCTACCACGGCAATACACGCCAACCACATACATACCAAGGCCATACATATCCACCCACACCCCACTCACACTCAACCAGACTCGCATACAATGATTCTCCAGCACGTGCGTTTTTTGTAATTTATCTTGTTTCATTGAAAAATATTTGTGTTTGTATGCATCTTATTTAATCTGCTGAAAACTTTATAATAATGTATCATGAAGAAATAATTGTTAATTTATGTATATGATTATGTACTAGTTTGTACTAGCAGAAATAAACAACAAAACAAAACAAAATATCCCCATCCCCCCTTTCCCATTAACCATAACGTTGTTTGTTTGATTTTATTTCTGTATTTTCCAACTAGGTACATATATGTTATTAACAGAAGCTAAACTTACATAAATAGTTATATCACAATATAAATCAATTAAATGATGATACCTTTAAAAAACATATAGTTGACAAATCATTTCAAAATTTGAACGTGATGGCGGTCTCAGGAAAGGAACCTACATTGGCGACCAAACCTATACCATACATAATCAGAAATGAATTAATTGTAACAACCACATAATAAACGAAATCATCATTTTTTTTAATAACCTTGACATGATATCATGGTTATCGAGAACTATAAACGGACGGAATCGTTGAAATATGCGCATACAAACATTTTCATGAATTGTATTTACGTACTCATATTGTAGATTTGTGTTCACCATTCTAAACATTGGGTGAATGAGCGCAAATCAAGACTTGTTGTTGTTTATTGCTTGTGATAGTTGATCCTTTTTTTTGCAACAAGTGTCTTTTTTTCCCTTCTCTCATATATTTTCACGTTATCATATCGTTTTCTGCTTTTTCTTCATTCTAAACATTGCGTGAATGATCACAAGTTTCACCTTTGGTTAATAATGCTTGTAACTTTACGAAGAATGAGCCAAATTTCTTATCATTTTGATGATTCCAGAACCTTGCAGATGCTAGATGCTAGATGATCAACCTTTTCTGATCGATTCCACAACGTTTCTTTCACAATGCAATCGCATGACCATTACTGGTCTTTACCTTTAAGTTTCATGGTCTACAAAACACCACTGCCTGTGTAAATACATATTCCTAGTCTTGATCGGGTTTTAACTTCTGATGATCACCCTTCAACTGTGTCGTTCATTCACGGACAAAAGGAAGATCGTAATGGCTTGGCACGATTCATTTATCAATGTAAAACACGGATAGAAAAGGTGCATAATTTCCTACATGTTAATCAATAAATGTTAAGCAATAAATCGTACCCAAATGATAAACACTTTAGTGTTAAAAAGAAACAATTTGTAAGCATCCCGCTAACTTACATGTCGTAGAATATAAATATATTAATAAATATAATGGGTATATGTTGAATTTTGGGGAAATTCCTGCAGCAGTTACTGTTTATTTCCAATAGCTATGGCATGACACAGGATGCCTGACGGAAATATTACACAATAAATTAAAAAGCAGAAAACATGTGACTTTCCGTCTTTATGATTAACGCAGCGTCGTAGCTTTAACGTTAACGTTGCTCAGGTTTGGGTATATAGAGAGCAGCACATAGACGTGCGACCAGGCGCGTACGCAGGATTTTTTCAAGGGGGGGGTTTTAACATTCATAAATCGGGCCGAAAATTTCGCAACGACTCAGCCGACCGCTGAATAAGCGGGGGGGGGGGGGGGGGGGGGGGGGGGGGGGGGGGGGGGGGGGGGGGGGGGTAAGAGGACACTTTTTTTTTTTTTTTTTGACCTCGAAATTTGAAAATTTTACATTTTGCTCCGTTGGGGGTAAGGTCACCTGTTTTAGGGTCATTCATGGGGATAATTTTTTTTTTTTTTTTTTTTTTTTTTTTTTTAATAATAATAAAAAAAAAAAAAAAAAAAAAATCCAAAGGGGGGGGTTTTAGGTTTTTTTTGGGGGGGTTTATACACATTAAAATACCAAAGGGGGGGGGGTTTAACCCCCCAAACCCCCCCCTGCGTACGCGCCTGCGTGCGACAGCTATACCATCTTGCAATCTTTTTAGGCACGGGAGCGTAATACCCGTTGGCTCAGTGTAATATGTAGTGATCGCCAACCTGCCTACTTCACGAACGACCGAGTCTAGTCATGCGCGCCCAATTCATCCCGACTTTCGATTGACTGTTTGTAATTTATATGCATTTACAATTTAATCTCGCAATATTTATTTGATATTCTACGACTTCCTACGACTGCATTATATACGATTATTATGGTTTTACGCGCGGTACTCCAAAACCGCTCCGATGAACACACTGAGTTTCCTTCGGGAATTATGGCGGTGTCCGTGTGCTGCCCTCTATATACCCAATCCTACTGTACACAGTTACACACACAGGAAAGAGAAATAAAAAACCGAGAGAGGAAGAAACCAAAGATTTGTTATTGTAACAGGAAATATAACCAGTTTCCGATACTACTAAAAGTGTCATTAATGGTACAATAGAGCACATTTCCATATATTCTAACAAGCAATATTTTCATGATATTTTTCTTGAGTATATATAAATAGATGCCATTTTTGTTATAATTTTTTTGTTTGTTTTTCTGTGTCTCACTGTAATTATGTTTTAAAACTTATTTGTTTCTTTCGTTGTAAATAATGTAATATTTTAATTTACCATGTCTAGGAGAATTTCGAATTTTGTTTTTCGGTTTATTGATGTTTTTCTTTCTTATGTCTGTTACATGTTCTTTTCTCTAAGCGCCATGAGCACCGGTAGGTGGACCTGTGCGCTATATAGGTAGCCACTATTATTATTATTATTATTATTAAATAATATATCTGATTTCTTTTGGATTTGCTTTGTAATCTTCATTTAAGAATATTTGTATTGTTTTGCTCTATTTTTAATGTTTTTAATTTATACTATAGTATGTCGTTAATCAGCACCATGATGGAAAAGAGCTTTCCTGATCATGTTATTAGTCTCCATAAACATGTTGAAATAAACGAATTAATGAACAAATCTATAATGTGACATTGCTAATCAGATTGATGCTTTTATTACATATTCTGGCTGTAAACATTAGACATATATATAAATATAATTTATTATTACGATTTTATCACCTCATTACATATTCTGGCTGTAAACATTAGAGATATATATAAATATAATTTGTTATTACGATTTTATCACCTCAAAAAGGAAATAAAGGATGAATTTTGAAGTTTAAAGTTTAAATGACGCCTGGCTGGAATGCTCCCCAGGGAGTGGAGAATGTGCATACATTGTGTGCGGGTAAGCCTGAATCCGATGACCGGGGTAATAATATGACCGCAGTGCCCTCAGGGAGAACAGTATGAATACTGATGAGGCTACCCTGGGTAAACAAGATATATTATTATTATTATTATTATCATTATCATCCAAACAAAAAGTACATTAACATAACAATCAAACTAGAAAGGGTAAATGGGACCAGAAAATAGCATCAAATGCTTATCATTTCTAGCACCACTAATTCAAAGGTGCAGCTGCCTTTTGATTGGATTTAAAAAAAAATTACATTAGTTTGAGAAAAAGTAATGCAAAGTAACTTCTCTGTATGATCAAACGATTTTCGTTCCAGAAATTAATGATAAGCAAAGAAAATGCAATAAATTATCAATAATTGGTTGCATTTTCCCCCGATCCCCAACTGGAAAAATTCCTCTGTGTGGCCATGCCTTGAACCATAATGCATGGCCTTACAGAGGATTTGTTTCCTGTTGGGGACCGGGGGAAAATGCAATGATTTATTGATAAATTATTGATAACTGTAAGGCCCCAGGATCAAAACCGTGACCATGTGCTTTATTAGTGCCCTTTTGTGAGGCATTTATCCACATTTCCGACAGTTATGACTTAAGGTCATGGACGTAGGTCCCCTATTTGATAAACATATCTGAATACACATACTTTAGCAGTCACGCAAAACAAACACTCGCCAATTATTATTCAATAACATCTCAGAATGTATATTATTATCTAGATCTATTAGGAATAACTCATTGTCAAAATCATTCCATAAGTTGGGGTTAAAAAAAATGATTCAACCTTAATGACCAACAGTGTATATAAATATATAATGAATGGGAGACTGCAGATTGCGCTTGATTGGAGGACTTGCGATTGATTTGCATTAAAGGTAATACAAAGTTTTGGTATGGGGTCATGACTTGAGTTCAAATGAACATATTGGAAGCATATGGGATTTTATGATATACGATGATCGTTGTCGCGGTTGAAGTCGAGTTTAAAGTGATGAAATTGTAAATAATGTACTCTTTATGTTGGATAGCGCCCTCTCAAGACTGATATTAATTTAGTCTTAAAATAATGTTTCTTGATTACAATCGACCAATTCGCTATTACCGTTTAGAAATTATATATCAGAACTGCATATTCTGTGACTGTCATGGTCGTAGCTGCCATGGAATGGCCTTAGGTGCTATTTGAAATATTTGAAATTCACTGGGAGCACCGGTAAATTTTTGATTATTCAATATCTCGAAAGCAGAAGTGTTTTAGGGGCAGAATTTTCTAGTGCTTATAATACACCCACAGGGGCATCCAAATACATCAGCATTGTAAAGAATTTCTATCCATCCAATTTTTAAAGACTTCCCAAAACTTGGCATTTCCTTTTTAATAATCACAACTCTTTGTAAGACAGGGCCCAGATCTGTTTTAAAATTAAATTCGTATTCTTATAGCTAGAGAACTTATACATATTTCCTTTTATATTCAAAATCTGCTCTAATTTAAAATCATTTTTATACAGTGCGTCCCGGAAAAAACGAAACCGAGAACTATCGATGTTTTATCATAACTTAATCACAATTATAATTAATAAATGACACATATTTGGAAAGCTTAGATCCTCTTCTTTCACTTGGTGTAATTCATAGGATGCATATTTCACGCATGAGTGATTAAGAGCAATTTGAAGAGAGGAAACCAAAAAGTCGTTTGGCGGGCGGTATCTGAATTTCAAGGAGAAAATTACATTTCTAGAAAGTTCAATTTCTGCTCTTTCATATGACACCTCAATCAGGAAAAATGAGCCAGGAATAACAAAGTAATGTTTGTTTAAAAAAATGCTTGCATTTCCATAATTTGATCAAATGAGTTTGCTGCATGCCGTTGCAACAAACAGAGTTGACAAAAGACTTAACTCCGTTTCGTTGACGATCATCCATGCATCAGGTCTTTCGTCTTCTTTGTGCATGGCTGATCGTCAACGAAACGGAGTTAAGTCTTTTTTTAACTCTATTCCATGCAACGGCAGGCAGCCAGTAAAAACGAACCCGTTTGATCATATTATGGAAATGCAAGCATTACTTTAAACAAACAGAACTTTGTTATTCCTGGCTCATTTTTCCTGATTGAGGTGTCATATGAAAGGGCAGAAATTGAACTTTCTAAAAATGCGATTTTCCTTTTAAATTCAGATAGCGCCCGCCAAAAGACTTTTTGGTTTCCTCTCTTCAAACTGCTTTTAATCAGTCATGCGTGAAATATGTCATTTATTAATTATAATTGTGATAAGTTATGATAAAACATTTCGTTTTTTCTGGGACGCACTGTATAGCCATATTTAAAACTTGGCAGTCGGACCGTCTTTTTAAAGTAGTATCGCCTCCTCTTCCTGTCATCCAGAACGTCTACTATTCGCTTCTCGCTTAGGATAATACTGACGCATAACAGTACTTAGTGTATGTGGGACTGATATATGAAGAAAAACAACCGCTCCGTCTCAACTAGTGCAAGGTTGACTGTAGAAGCCTGCCGTTATATTTATTAGCACATCGACTTCGTTATTCAATTCAAGGACAAGGGATACGTCAGGTAAGCGTGTATATACCTATATTCTATAATTACAACCGCACAAACTATACTGAGGTATATAGCACAGGTAGTTCTTTTGGTACCGAATATTCTGATCGCCACGCCTTAATATTCGCACAATTGTACATGATGCCGTGTGATTGACACGCGAGTATATGTGTATAATGTAATCTTAGAACGTAGAAGTGATACTGTAGTTTCGTTCAAACTGATATACAGCTAGCTATTGGAAAATGGTTAACCACGGTACCCTCAGTACTACATACTCCTAAATAGTTATACAGATATATCACACAGTGTCTAAGATATGTCGACAACTATATGTTAGAACAAGTATGCTCTGGTTATCCTTTTCGCTGTCAATCGAAAACATTCCTTGCTGCCAACAACAATACATTTAAATAAAATCGCACACATGGGAGAAGGAGGGGGGGGGATGGGGTAGTGAGCACATTTGTTTTTTGGCTCTTGACAATTTGAAAATTTGCACCCCCCCCCCCCTTGAGCACCAGGGGGGAGGGGGGCCCATCCCCCAAAAACCTGTTTTTACACGTTTTTTTCCAGTGGGGGGGGGGGGGGGCGGCCCCCCCTCCCCTGGATCCCCCACTGATTCATACTGTGTCCCAAGTATCATCCTCAACGCTCTCGTCTGTATGGTTTGATGGTTGCGAAATGAAAGAACATGAGGAATCAAGATAATACATGTAAATACATGATTATACTCCTCATTCATTCAAAAGGAATTTCTTGTACATGTTTTTAATGAGTTCCTAGATGGAATGTATTTAATTGAGTTTGTAAGGAATTCCACAGCCTAGGTCCTGAGTAAAATACTGATACAGCTACAAATACTGTTGTCGATTATGTAAATAATTTTTAAACCTCCTGTAATTTATACCTCTAGAACCAGACAATTTCCTTGACAGTATACTTCCTTGTTGAAGCAATCGAAAGCTTTTGATGAATCTTAAAATAAACCCATTGTGGTTTCGTTGCTATTAAAGGCCTAAGAAATATTATTTCCTGGATATCAATGACTGAGCAGCATATTTTGAGCGTGAAGGTCCAACGCCATATTGATTACAAATGAAATATTATGCTTCTCAATAAATGCTACAATACGATTATACATACATCTCTCGATGAATTTAGAGAACAAAGGAAGAAAAAATATAGGGCGTTAATTTGAATATATAATTGAAGAACCACTTTTATGACTTGGAATAATCTATCATTTTGTCAGAAAAACGCCAGTTTGAATTGAATCATTAATAATCTTGCAAGGAGAATCACAAAGTTTTGTATAGTATTTCTAACAACAACTGCAAATCTGGAATAGTTTACTTTTTGCTTTTCGAAATGCTAAATCTATCGATGTCTTTAAACGTATGTACAAGGCAATCTTTTTTAAACCTGTGCGATACAATACTGATTCATATACTGCTCTTGACATGGCTTATTCTCTCCCTCTCTCTCTCCTTCTCTCTCTCCCCCCATTTCCCTCTCCGTACTCCCTCTCTTTCTTTCTTTCTCTCTTTCCTTCTCTACTTTTGTCTTTTTTTCCTTATATCTTTTCTCCCCATCTAGTCTCTTATTACATTGTCGTTTTTGTTTTTGCTTTTTACTACTTCTAATGCGTATTATCCTTATTTGTTAGTTTTATTCTGTTTTACCTTTGCCTTTGAGCTTTTATGATATCCATTAGCTATAATTCCGGGTACTACATTTTTATTCTGTTTAGGACCATGATGTAAAACAGATTTTGTATCTACAATGTATATCTGATATTTGTTATCCTGATTAAATATATTTTAATAAATTAATAACAAAAGAAAACTTTATGAATATCGTCAAAACCACTACTCGTTCCATTTTTGATCTTGCTAAAAATATCAATGATTTCGCATTTATTTATAGGTTTACAAAAGAAGGAATAATAATTATATCTAATATTAGGATTTGTATTTAGTGCAATATTGCAAAATGTGTCATATAATCTAATCATTGTTGTTGTTGTTTCTGGTGCTGCTGTTGCTGTCTTGATATATTATCATGTCATAAACAAGTTGTCATTGAGAAATCCCTGTTGTACGAAAGTTCGTGCATTTGGACCTTGTACGAATACTCATTTATTGTAAATTTTCATATTGACTATTTAAATAACTAAATACAGAATGAGTTCCGTGGTCATCAACGATTTTGACGACATCTTGAAGGTGATAGCCAAGGCCCTATTCACAAATTCAGACATCGATGATCTCGGAAAAGCCTTGGGATTTGAAGACGCAGACATTGGTCGCGCAATTGATGAAAACACCAGACAGGAGGGAATTATATGGGAACATACGGTTTGCTCAAGAAGTGGCGAAGAAGAAAAACATCTTTGACGGAAAAGGCGGCATTGAGGTCAGCACTAGTAAATGCTGGATTTGATGACCTGGCCAGCAAATATCTAAGCACTCCTATCACCGGTAAGAGATTCTTTGTATACAATGGTTTAAAGGTATTACACAGTTTTGGTAAGAAGTCATGAATTTGGTTCAAATGAATGTATTGAAGCGTATGCGATCCTACAATATTCAGCGATCGTTGTCGCGGTTGAAATCGAGTCTAAAGTTATAAAAATAACATAACAAACTCTTTATGTTGTATAGCTCTCTCTCAAGGTCAAGATATTAATTAAGCTATGAAACAATGTTTCTCGACTAAATCGACCGATTAGCTATTCCCGTTTGGAAATTAGATATCACAACTACATATTCTGAGGTTTTCATGGTCGCAGCTTACCATTTGTACGGCTGTAGGCGCTTTTTGAAATTCATCAAAGTTCACCGGGAGCACCGGTAATTTTTTATATACAATTTATCTCTAAAGCACAAGTGTTTTAGGGGCTAACTTTTCTAGTGCTTATAATATATCCAAATTAAAGGGGCACCCAAATATATCAAATTTGTATAGAATGAATAACCACCCAATTTTCAATATCTGATGTAAACATCCCCACACGACAAGGTGCATACCCGTCCCCTCCCCATAACAAGTCTCTCGGAGAGTTTTCGGGTGAGGAAAATATAACATAATGAGCTTTCCTTTATGAGGAAATTGGTGGATGGGGAAGTGCATGACAATATCCCGTTCAGTCGGAAAGGTAATTCCTGGTGATTGATAAATTCTGTTTATTATGTATATACTTGAATGGTGTCAAATTTCCCCTGGGTACCCATGCTTATGTTTCTTTAACAGAACCGCTTGTGTTACAAGCTTCCTCGCTCGAATCCGGGAAGTCCCCGACAGTATTCCTTAGCTACCAGTGGGACCACCAGCCCGAAGTGAAGGCCATCAAGAAGCATCTCGAGATGGCAGGGATTTCTTGCTGGATGGACATAGGTCAGATAGGTGGCGGAGATCAGTTGTTTGCTAAGATCGACAAGGGAATAAGGTCTTCCGAGGTGGTGCTCTGCATGGTGACTGAGAAATACCCGAATTCGCCAAATTGTAACAAAGAAGTAAGCTAAAATCTTGTTCAAAGAGTTTTTTTGGTAATCGTTGCCTGCCACAACACTAACGTCCTTTGGCAAGACGTTAATCTACATGTGCCACACACAAGTAAATGAGTACCCGCTAGGAGTATTCTTTGAAATGCACTGTGCGCTGTTAATGGCTGCCGGAGCTCAAGCTAGGGTAACGATTTCTAAAGCTCTTTGGAAGCGCATTATTTGGAAGAACTTTTTATTATTATAGATAATGACAACATCCATGGATTACTTGACCTTTGATTATGTGATATCTCTTTAACGTATAAGTCACATAAAATGCGAATTCTTCGTATCTAGTAAAAGATATTATATATTTTGAACTAGTGTATACTACATGTAGGCCTACATCATCGAACCTTATTGAACGCATAAGTTCGCAATTATTAACACATGCGAATTGTCTGTGTCTAGTAAAATATATTGATATTTTGAAAGTTAGACTTACATTCAGCTACCCTAATATACCTGGGCCGTTTGAATTCGTGTGATTAACAGAATTCATGCATTATTGATATATTGACGACCGAAAAAAATATTTTTACCGGCGACATTTTCCCTGGTTCTATTCATCAGAGATACAGTTTATGGATGTAACTACAGTACTTGGAATCCAGATCCGCATACATCTTGTGTTGCTATGTCGGGCAATCCTAGTAAAGCCTTCATGCTGTCAAGAACAAGCTTTGTTTAAACAAGTATGCGTGCAATTAGAAACGTTAGTAACCCGGTCTATTATTCCCAAAACAAAATGTGGTTCAATAGTTTTCTTTGTTTTGAATTTTCCGCTTATCTGCATTTACTTGCTTCTTCTTCAGGTGAATCTTGCAAATCTGCTGAAGAAACCAATCATTCCCGTCCTCATCGACAACACTCCGTGGCCCCCTGAGGGCGCCATGAGCGTACTCTTTGCAGAGCTGCTCTATATCCGGTTCTTTAACAAGAAAGAATACGTGAGAGGAGAACAATTCTGGGATGATGCCAAGTTCTCGGAACTTTTGAGTCAGATATCAAACCATGCCACCCCTGATGAGAGCCTGATTTCTGATGGTATGAGAACAGATCATGCTTCATTCAAAATTTCCACTAACTAATTCCAATGGATTGGTTGATATTATTAGAATAGAATAGAGTAGAACAGAATATAATTTATTGTCTTCTTCCAAAGCAAAAGAAGAAACTTTTCCTTCCAGGTGATCATACATAAAATGAAACAA
This sequence comes from Strongylocentrotus droebachiensis, assembly GCA_035222895.1. Classification (NCBI taxonomy): domain Eukaryota; kingdom Metazoa; phylum Echinodermata; class Echinoidea; order Camarodonta; family Strongylocentrotidae; genus Strongylocentrotus; species Strongylocentrotus droebachiensis. The sequence continues at coordinate 65,250 of JAVYIG010010827.1, forward strand.
CTTATGCAAAATGTATAATACTCATACCAAAACATACACAATCACGACCGAAATTATCCAGACCAAAACAAAATTAAGACCGAATTAAAGATTAGAAATCATAAGCGAAGAGAACAGAGAAATCACCTGGTGCAGCGCCCTCAATTATGATGCAATTATCTCGGTCCTTTTCCCTCCCCTAAATAACCTTTAATTTAAGATATCGAGGATCTCGTCTCTCTTTTGCAGTTCAAACCCTCAGATTATTTTGTTCAATCCCAAAGGGAAGCAAAGCTCATGAAGAAGAATCCAAGAAAAAGGATTATATCAATTCCCGAAAAATAACGAATATTGGCTTTAAAGATGACCAACTTTGGCAGATAAGCATTTTGATATTGAATGAACAACCTATGGAATTTGCGTCCTCGTTAAATTACCCCCTTTTCTACTTCACTCATACTAAGGAGACCAACAATAGACCAACAACTACATAGGAAACATACAATGGGCCATTTTCGTATTGTAAGAACATTTAATGCATACATCTTTGTTAAGTGCCATTTTTTACAAAATTATTCAGTTTAACTGTAATTGTATTTCAATAGTCAGAAGGCG